>OZ017739.1:384168624-384416741 GCA_963969285.1 Odontomyia ornata
TGTAAAACAAGATACGAGTAAATTTTCGCTTGATATTTTCTAACGAGCTAATGAGGTAGGAGTGTCGGGGAGACCAAACTACAGAGCAATATTCAAGGATAGGACGGACAAGACAGATACACAAGTGGACGGGGGTAGATATATTGTTAAATTTATAAGTATGCCTGAAAATAAGTCCCAATATTTCTGAGTAGTCGCAATTAGAATGTGTGCACCAAAATTGAGCTTTTCAGAGCTCACAGTAGTGATAGGGACTTCATTTAATATATAAGTAAATGTCAGCCGAGATTAATTTATATTAAAAGGCATTTTATAGCATTCGGCAACATTAAGAAAGAGGTAATTAGACGAACACCAGTTACTTAGTGCAATCAGGTCCACCTGAAGATATTGACAATCTTCTACCGACCTGGTAGCTCGAAAGACTTTATCAGCATACAGTAGGCAATCGGAGGCGGTCACCGAAGAAAGATCATTTATAAACAATAGAAATAGGAGGGGACCTAAAGTGGAACTTTGAGGAACACCAGACAATGGATAAAATGGAATAGAGGTAGTTTCACAGCAACTAATACAACATATACGAGGAGACAGGTAGGAGTCCATCCATGATAAGAGAGGGCCAGCAACCCCAAAAGCTTTCAGTTTCTAACAGAGAAGTTGATGGTTGACCGTGTCAAACGCCTTCGAGAAGTCAGTGAAGATGACATCAACCTGCAATCGATTGTCAAGGGCCTTTGAGAAACCCATGTTGTTCCTTTGACCAAGGTAGGGGTCAATGAAACTGAAAGCCGGTTATGCATCAGACGCCCAAGTAATTTCGGAAAACAGGAAATTAAGGAAATAGATCGATAATTGGACACACGTTTGCACTTTTCCAATAAGTAGGGAAAATACCAGTCTTTAGACTAAGATTGAAGAGAAAAGCCGGAGGGATACATAGTGAAGATGCTAATGACTTGACAAAAATATTTGATAAGCCATCAGGACCAAGCAATATATTAGGATTAAGTGAATTAATGAGGAATTCAACTTCAATATGGCCAGTGAAAAGTGAAAAAATGTCAATAGAGTGAAGTACAGGTGTATTAGCTGGATCGGAGAAATGAGAAGAAAGAATAAAAGTTGACGAGAAGAACTGAGAGAACAAGTTGGAAATATCCTGTGGAGAAGAGTTAACTATATATTCCAGTGGACTGAAGGAGGGACAGAAGAGGAGCACTCGAAGGATCTAATGTATGACCAGAATGGTTTCGCATTATTCGCCATGAGGGAACTCTCCAAGCTACTGAAGTAGTTTTACATTGCAGTCTTTAGTTCTTTTTTTTGCTACAGTATGTGGATCACAAAAGCGGGCTCTGGATTCTTCAGTACCACAACGCTTGAAACGGTGGTGTGCTTTACTTTCAACATTCAAGGCACAAAGTACTTATTTAGTTAGCCATGGTTGTGCTTTACTTTGCGAAGAGCTTGTAAACATGTGAAGTATTTGATCAACTTATAGAGATAATTATAAAACTTATTCAGAGCTTCCTCATACTCCAACTTATCAAAAAACTCCTGCCAGTCAACCAAGCTCAGTTCGGAGGCTAGAGCTTCGTAGTTTGCTTTGAAGAAGTTGACTTTTGGAAAAGAAGCAAAAGTACGATGTGACAAATGTGCAATTGAGAGATCGAGCGATAATGGCAGGTGATGCCCACAAGAGGATTGAATGCTATGGAAACATATAGACAGTAAAGGAGAAAATTAGAAAGAACTAGGTCAAGTACTCGACCATGAGCATTAGGGATATTATCAAATTGCGACAGTGAACAGAGCGATAGAAATGAGGAGAGAGATAAAGAAGATGCATCGGTTGATAAAACAGAGAAAGGGAGGTTCTTCGCCCATTGCATTGTTCCCAAATTAAATTCACCGCATACTAAAATTAAAGATTGTAGTGAAATTAGATTGCTCAATAAGTCCGTAAAGGACTGCAGCGATGGTCTGCTGCCTCGGCAGAAGAAGGTGTCGGTATCTGCCGAGAATGCCCTCGCCTGGAAACGCGTGAATGCGCTGGCAGGCTAGCATTGCGGTGTCGTGGGGCGGGTTCATTTCCCCAGCACGAGGACCCACTACAAAAAAATTTCGCACTCACGAATTTGGTTGGAGATCCAGAGGCAACCGAAGTCGCAAAGAGTGTAGATAACTACACCGAGGGAGATAGAACTTGTTACGAGAACAAGTGGAACCTGAAAAGAAAGGCGGACTTGGGATAACCTCGTCATTACCCGACGAAGTTCATGGCCCACAAATGAAAGAGGGGCAATCGGGTGGTGGTGGAGCCCCTTCGCACCCACCCAACCGGAATAAATCCATATATATTTTGTTGCAGTGGCCAGGTATTCCCCTTCTGAGTGGAAAACTCATACAACTTGAATTGTATGAACTTTCCTATCAGAAGGGGAGCACCCCGGTGACCAATTTATGCCATAGAATCATACAATTTGATTGCATAACTCTATGCCATAAAGAGGCACTCTGCTTGGGCCACTCAACCGGCGACATCACCTGAAACGAGAAGTATTGGTTAAGTACCCGGCGGCTGGCTCATGTCTTGAGATGGAAGCCTGCCACCGTACCGGGTCCTATACCCTGTTAGAGTCGGGAGAAAGGAAAGACCGAAGGGTATGATATTAATTCATTGTTTTAATTTATAATTTATTTTTTTTCAGTTTTGAATTGAATGCAATTAAAAATAGAAAGCTAAAATAAAATACACATTAGCTGAATTTATTTACTAAAATATACCATAATATTATAAATTGATATTTAAAGATTTAAAAAAAAACAATGTGCAATTTACGATAAAAATTGATTCAATCAAATAAGGAAATTAAAACTTCTAAAACACATGATTTTCTCAGAAGTGATTGAATTTACCTAAGTAGAATATCTGAAATTTAGTCAGTAATATTTTTCTTCTTCTTCATTTCCTATTGAAATTGAAACTTATTTAATGTTATTTTTAACTGAGATCAGAATATCTTCTATCTATTTTTTTTTTCTTTTTACTTTTTTTATATTGAAAAGCTCAACTGTAACTGTCGCAACTAGTAGTAGTAGAGTAATCCATTTGTAATGCACATAACTTTAAGTGGGAAAAATGTCACTTCGAGGTATATCATATCGGAGTTCTATGATTTGAAAATTCTTTCAATTTTACGAGCCTCAACCGAGCGTATATTGTGTCTTGCATTGAAATTCAATGCACAGTAAACTCAATCGAAATTCGGAAATCAAATAAGCTACGCCAACATGGTATCTTCAAATACGGTGCATAAAAAAATACGAAAACTACTTGGACAATAGAATATATAAAAATGATAGCAGAGAATAGGAAAAATGGTATATCTGATGATTTAAGTTAGTGTAATTATTTATTACTATGAGAAAGTGATTCGTTAGTCTACAAATTGTTGTATCTGCTGAACCGAGTCCTGAATTTACGTAATTCAGAGGTAAGAATCATGGTTTGTAATATCAACTTCCTTCTAGAAGCATCGGTGGGAACAGATGAATTGAGGAGAACATAAAAATGTCATTATCAGCTCGTGAAACGGATTAAATGTATAGTATTTGGTTGATATAGAAACAAATAAAGGTCTGTGTTATTTCGACAAAACCGCACTTTTTTTTCAACACTAGAATATAAGCCAAAAAACTGCAGAGCGACATAACAGTTGGTACCAGAAGTAGGATATTCACATGTAAATTAGAGAAACAATTCAGTGTAAAACAGGTCAGCTTTGAGCGTGTTGTTTATTATGCACGGATAGTTTAAAAAAAAAGTGAAGTGCTCCGAAATTCTCAGAGCGTAGATTTTGCAAAATGGATACATTGAACTCACGTATTCATCGTGACGGAATGAGAACTATTAAAACCCAATTCGCGAATGAATAATAGACTGCGCTGCGTTTTTACTTAAAAGGGTTCGCGCGGAAAAACTCAAGCCCTGGACGCAGACTTAAGCTGCTAGTAGCGACGAAGGTAGCCTTGAACGAGTGTTAACGAAGAACATAGTAGAGTCGCTGAGGAATATGGAAGTGTGATTGCACGATCAGACGGAGAACCTGCGAGGCAAACTGATAAAGCTCTTGAACTACACTTCTACACTTTGCGAGACTTTCGCCAACACAAACCAGATAGCTCTAAAATTCCGTTCAAGTCCAAGTCGAAACTATTGTGCGAAAACCTGACCGAAGTCGCGCCCCCCACTAAACACTCACTGGCGATTTTCTTCAGCGCTTTCCACACGATCGAGCGGACGACTCGTTTGTGACGTTTTGCACAATATTTTACGGTGGACGCTACGCTCACCCACAGCAGCGCGCTGAGTGAATTAAAAAGACACTAAGAAGTTCTTCTACACCTTCCGCCACTATTCACACCTTAATTGCAATAAACAGTGCAAGAACTTTACACTTCCTCTTGAATTTTCCACCTAATTTTCCGTCCGGAAGGAAACTCCTGTCCATTTACTTTTCAAAGCTTCTGGCCGAGTGCAGTCCAGGGACCGTTCTCTCTTTTACGGTACTTGCTTCTACTGCTACTGCTACTGCGTGCCTTGAGAGAGAAATTTCGGGAATCTTGCTGTTCCTGCAATGGGTCTTCAGAAGGAGACCGTTGAGGTTAGCTTCGTTGAGATGACTGTAGCGCGTTATCAGGTCCGAACTGCTCCGATTATGGGCAACTATCTTCCTGTACAGGGTATTGCAGTAATGTAAGCGTTAGTGTAATTATGGAAATTATTACCTGAAATATCACCAGCACCGGCACTAATTTTCACACGTGAGTTACCTCACACGTCTCCTACACCCAATGACAACTGCCCTGTCAAAAGTGTTTCGTCGTACCAGATCAATCTCAAATCGTACCGGTTCGATTGCAAATTGTTCTAGTTCAATCGGAAATTGTTCCAATTCAATCTGCAATCGTACCGGTTCGATCGTTTCGATTGATCTGGGACATTTTATGTTGGAATTTTTCTTTAACCCTTTAACTGCTCGATTATTACAAGATTGCGGATGATGCAATAAGACATAAGTGGAAAACTCGTCAAAGAATGTCTTATGCACATACAAGGAGAATTACTTGGTATGTAGACAGAGGAAACTAATAAAGATGTATTGTTAGGAAGGAAGATCTTGACAATCACACAATACACAACACGGGAAAAGCAAAAATCAGCGCAAAGGAAGCTACGTACTGCATAACTAATAGCTACAAGGACCCCACTTTCATCTTCTTTATTTGCAGAGGCCAAATCTTGATTCAATTAGTATGTTTTCAATACTGATCATCCTTACTCTAGGGATTTTAAATTTTGCCAAGATGACCACATCAGTTTTCTCTAATGCTAAACTGAACTCATGGGCAGTCATCCAATCTCTCATTTGGTGTATTGGCATACCTAGCCTAAGTCACTCTTGTTCAACGGTGCGTCTAGCAACCAGAGCTCCAACATCATCCACATAGTCGATCAAACGCGACTCATCTGACATTTTCAGTCTCAGTAGCCCACCGTAAGGTACGTTTCACAGGTCTGGACCAAGGATAGCTCCCTGGGCAACACTCGATTTAACTTTCGTCATTCTTTGGCTCTGTGTCGTGTCATTAAGCAGGCTTTAGTCCTTCAGTGGACACTCGACTGCTGTTTTACCATTGACAGCGTCAACATGGATGGGATGGGCGGGAAAGAGTGCCCGCACGATGTCTTCCATCTTTTCTGCATCATGTATGCTAGGTTTCCTTAGGGCACCACGCTTCTGCATAGCTAGCTTGTAGCCAAGGTAAAGAAACCGCGGTAGACTAGGGAACAGGCAATATGTACTCATGCAGGATTTTCAGTTTTGTCATAATTTAATTTATTTACCTTATTCAAAAGACCATAGGCTTTATTGTGTAATAGTAATTTGTTTATTTAAGAAATATTTGGTCTTCATGTTAAATTTCAGGTGTTGATATATCCCGATAACCTCCTCTTTAGGTACGACACTACCTACACTCCTTTGCAAAAACGCAATCTTCATGAAAATACACGCAAGATACGATTTTTCACGGAACAGTCTAAATTAATAATATAAAAACACTATTCTAGCCTGACATAAAAAGTTACTTAATCCCAAAAACTGTACTTCATCTTACAACTCATTCAGATCATTAAACGAACATCACTTGAAAATCCTCTCTGCAAATTCTTTTATCTTTCAAACCAATTAGCGCCCGAGTGCTCTATTATCAGGAGAAATCATTAATACCTTTTCCTGAAAGTTATCACGTTTATAGTTCAAACGTGCTTTTCACTGAAGACATTATATTTCTTATCTCAACACTATGGCAAGTCTTAGCAAACAAATTCAGTCACTTGATATCCACCCAACCATAGAAACTTCCGCCATTATTTCAACGAATTAAAATCAAGTGTACTACTCGCTCATTGTGAATCTTTTACTTTACTTTCATGCATTTTCCATCGACTGTCGTCAGGATTTCGTTCAAGGACTCTCGATACTTTCGCGAGGTTCAATGGAGGAGAAGCTGCGATGGACCTTCTCGTTGTACGATATAAACGGGGATGGCTACATCACGCGAGAGGAAATGACTGACATTGTGACTGCCATATACGAGCTCGTTGGCCGACTTCCTGATTCCTGTCCCGAAGAAGAGAAAATTAAGGAAAAGGTTGAAAGAATCTTTCAGGTAAGTGCACGCTCAAGATTATAATATCATTGCTTCCTTTCTACCATCTTTCCATTGTGGGTGAGTTTGTGTATATGTGTGTAGGAGTGAAGGGCGCGCATTTCAAAATCCGAGTTTGTATGGTAACGGTTGAGAGGGAAACAAAATGGAAAACGGTGATTTTATATCGTCTGGGAAGCAATTTCAATTCTAATAAAATGAGGATAATACTTGTTTGGATGATTGCTCTGGAAGTGAATGGATGTTGGCGGAGATTATAGGGAATTTGCTTGAGTGGAAATTTTAAAGAGGCGGAATTGATTTTTTATGTATGGTAAGGATTTTGAAAGAATCAGGTTGGAATTGTCATGATTCCAGGAATATTAGCTTCGTTAACATTCACAGAAGAATAGTTCAGAGAAAAGAAACTTTTGACGTCATTCCAAGAAATATTTGGCAATCAAGTATCTACTCTTTGTTAAATCTTAGTTCGTTGTCAAGCATGTGAGAAGATCTCATTGTTAATCTGAGAATAAATCGAAAGATTGGACGGTATTGTGTTTTTGTATTGCTTTCAATTATAAACGGTGGCTTCTCTCTAGCTGCGAATGTAACTTCTCATCGATTCTTGTATGTCATGTGTCCCTAAAAAATGAAAACCATTTCTTTTCTATTGATATAGACAGTTAATATAGGAAGACCATACTGTTACCCTCGCTATTTTGCGGTGCTCCATCTAAGATTTCCGAATAAGGCCCTGGGACCCACCGAAGAGGGGTCGTACGCCGTTCGCTTTGCAAGTAGGCCCCAAATGAGGTCACCAAGTGAGAACGTGACCGAGGCTCGCACCGGCCTAACCTCCGATTTAATCATACCCAGCATTGGATAAAATTTCCTACTTCGCCCCGCACTTTAGTGCGTCTCGCACTCTCACCCCACAGGTGTTCCTCGGGGACACTTCCACACGGTGGTCATAAATCACGCCAAAGTCTCGCCACTGTCGCAATAACTCTACAAATAAACTCGCGAGCCAGACTTTACACTTTCCACTAGAGACACCTTTTTTTTGCACTTATTACACCAAATTTACTGCCAGCCACTATCGCTACCTTTGTTTCCACGTGGTTGGGGGCCCCCAATTTGCTCGATGGCTGGTTTTGATCGCTCGTTCCTCAGCGGGTGGAAAGTTGTAGCTCAAACTGCTCGTCGTCCTCCTGTCCAGCTCGTACCATCCTTTTTCTTCCTTCCTTCCTTCAATAATTCACCTTCCCGCGAATTCCTTACCGCCGCTTCCGGAATTTTTGTCGCTGTTATTTTTCTCATTCAATTTCTCCAAATTGATGCGAGAAAAGAGAGTTTTTCCTTGTACTCCAGGGTCTTTTATAGCCTCGGGGAAAACGCTATACGCTTTTGATTTTTTTAAGCTTCACAACCGGCAATGCCTCACTGCATCACCGCCTTGTATCTTCCACATCTACCATCGGGCATCACAGAAGCTATCGGTTGACTACTGTCATTAACAAAATGTAAATAGTTGCCATATCAATGAGTTGCTGACATTTTCGATGTACAATATTCAAAAAGTTTAATGACCGACTATCCTGATCGACTTTCTGCTATTTTCACAATAAGTCCATACATCACATCCGGACTGAGACATATTTCTTCATTTTGATCGAGTTTTTCAACAGTATCTATTGCTTCGTGAAAGTGAACCTTAAGTTCGGGTTGTTTCAGACCATTTTAATCGTAGTTTGAAATATTATTAGCTATGGCTAGTAGTATATCATATATTTCCTCCCATTTATGTTCAAGCAGTTTTTCCCTGATTTCTGTACCATATTTTGAATACTGAGAATCACATCGGTTGTTACAATAGTTTTCCTACTTTCTAAGCAAATCCAAAAACTCCTGAGTACAGTCGATGGATAAAGGCAAAGAATTGGTATTGTGTGACGCTGTCGACTTTTTTTGGTGGAGCTTTTGAAGATTTGATCCTTTGTTTTTTTTGTGTGACCTGATAAATATTCTATCCAAGTATTGCCAATGGGTGTAGTTTTTCCTCTTTTGTATTCTTGTGCTGGTTATGTGAATACTACTAATGGGTTTTTCGTTGAGTGATTGGTAGGTGATTTCTTTGGGGTTTCTGGGCTTTTATTCTCCAACGGGAGGCGGCAGATCTTGGTGATAGGGTGCTTAGTAACTCTGCCTTAAACCTTGATGGGTATGCCATCAGCACGTGGTTGCACTTGCACAATTCTTGCGAGCGGCCATCGATTTGAAGGGAAGGGACCAAATTGATTGGGTCTTATATTCATCCATTTCGGTCATTGCTGTTATCTGAAGGGCAGCTCTAGGTTCCACCGATTTCAGGAATTTTTCCCACTTTTTACTGGAACGTTTGTCAGAAGCGACTATTGGTAATTCAAACAAGCTACTCTCTGTTAAAAACTGTCCAGGAGTAATCATTGAATGGTCCCTTGGACCACTGCTCACTTTGTATAAAGGGCTTGAGTTCAAGCATGCTTTTATCTAGGTTAGGAGAGTGTAAGGTTCCCGGATGGTTAAAAGTCGTTCTGTTATTGATTGGATAAATGCTATTTCATTAATTTTTCTTCAGTTTTCTACCGTCCACCATAATATGGGCTTCCAAGAGGCATGAATTTCCACTGAATCTCCTCGGTGATTTGAATGCCATCGCATTGCTTTGCAGTCTCTGTAAATGCTTTGCGTAGTTGTCATTCGCTACCTACAAAATTGTCAAATATGGTGGTGCATTTTTTCTTCACACAATGAATCTTCGGATTGCGGCAACGCACGCTGATGTCGATAGATCATTTACAGCTTCTAGATGGAAGTCTTTGGTGGAGAATGACACGAAGAGAGCTATTTAGACTTTAGTGGTTTTTGTTCCGTGTCCACTATTCTACTTTAATGTTATTTGCCCAGCGTAGTTTATGCCTGTCTGTTTTTACCCTCTCTATTTTGAGGTGCCCCGTCAAAGCCCTCCGAATGGGGCCCTTGGACCTGGTAAGCCCACCAAAGAGGGGTCGTGTGCCACTCGTTTTGTCAGTGGGCCCAAAATGAGGTTGCCAAGTAAGAACGCAGCCGAGTCGGGTGGTTCGCACCGGTCTAACCGTCAATTTAATTTGCAAGGAAAACCAAATCTTACCTAACCCTGGTTAAAATTTTTAACTTCACCCCGTACTTTAGCGCGCCTCACGCTCTTACCCCACAGGTGGTACTCGGGTGGTAGTACTCCACACGGCGGTCATAAACCACTCCAAAGTCTTGCCACTGTCGCAATAACTCTACAAGTAAACTCGCGAGCCAGACTTTAGACTTTTCACTAGATGCACCTTTTTTTTGTATTCATCCCACCAAATTTAGTGCGAGTCACCATATCTAAATTTCAAATACAATATTTTTAAAATTCAAAAAGGACCTTAACTAGTTACTTCACTTGCTAGCTGGTTTCGATTACTCATTCCTCGGCTGGTTGAAACTTGTAGCACAAACTGCTAGTCGTCCTCTTGTCCAGCTCGTACCATGCCTTTTCTTCCTTCTTTCCTTCAATAATTTGCCTTCCTACCAATTTCTTATCGCCGCTTGCTGAATTTTGTCGCCGTTTGTTTCCTTGTCCAATTCCTCCAAATCAATGAGAGAAAAGAGAGCTTTTTCTCGTACTCCGGGGTCTTTTATAGCCTCGGGGAGACACGGTCCCCTATCGTGCAACACGCTTTTCAATGATTCTTAAGCTTCGCAATAGGTAATGTGGCAATGTCTCACTGTCTTACCACCTTGTAGCTTCCTCATCTATCGTCGGGCATCACAGAAGCTCTCGTTTGACTACTGTCATCATTTTTTTGCTTTGCTGCTGCACAACACACCTGACATTGAAATTCGTCAAAATGTGATCATTTAAATAAAATTTGTCGACTCAAACACATACATTGGGAGGGGAACTATACACACATTGAGACAAAGTCAGATTGGTAAAAGAACTTTTTTTGTTCAAATCTACAACGCATTCCACCCAATGCACTTATTCTATGCAATGGAATGATTTCAAGGACTACTAAAGCCTCGATCGTAGTTTCGCTTAACATCGTTGTGCACTGTATTTGGATTTAATGCATTAATTCCCAATACTGCACTGAGCTCACAGACAGCTTTAATGGGAGCTGCGTCCCGCAAACTACATCTGCTTGTGTTTCAGCTGCATTCATATTAGCCGCTGGTAGAACATATCTTACACCAATAATCCTATTGTTATTAATCATATCATCACTACCTAGTTTTTCCACCGTCACTGTTGACTTTGTATCTTTCGGTTGTAATGTGCTTTTCCCAGATATCCAAGATTTATAGTCCACGACTTTTCCCGCATAATGCGAATTTGAAAAATTTGTATATTGACCAAAAACTTCCTGTCGCAGGCATTAAGTATAAGACTCGAGCACCTAAGCCTTTGAAGAAGCCGAGTGGTCCGGCCACTCTGTAAATCTGTCTTACCGTTTCTTTCATTCTTTTCATAAAAGTCGTTTTCTGAATATTAAGCAGTGCTTTTACAACATCTGGTGGTGTAGTAAATGCAGAGGTAGCAGCACCAGCTGCACCACCAGTGCACTACTAACTAGAACTAGAGCTAGATGATTATATTTTCTGTCATTATTTAACATATTTTGGAAAAAAAAGTAGTAAACTGTATTGCCTGATATGGCAGATTCATAATCAATTGTGTAGAGTGTGAGCGATACAATGCACCGAAACCTTCATTTCTATAGGTTCCTCTCGTGGCTTCTAAAACTGATTTATATGGCAAATTATATATTTGCAGGCTCTGCTTTACCACGTCTGCTGGATATAGGATCATATTTAAGTGTCGCGGCAACTGCTGACACCATGTAATTGATTTGATTGTGCTTTGTGTATTTTGCCAATGCTTCTTTTGTTAATTCATATGTTCCAAAACATAAAACATATGCTGGTACATCTTCCGCTATTACGGGTGAAACACCACGTAAAGGTCTCATTACGTGGTGTTTCACCTTGAACATATTCCTAAGTATATAGGAAATACCGTAGCTGGATGTATGTACCCTGCGATGAACTATGCATCCTGGTCTTGACGGAATCCAGTGGGTACATGTCACAATGCTCCATAACTCCTGCAATCGTACCCGCCGTCATCATTGTCGCAAATTCGCCATCGACAGCTGTTCATAGTGGTCAAAATTCATAATACCGGCGGTGAGGAATCTATAGAAGAGGTTGAAGCATTTACTACCGGATGTGTAATATCATATCTTTGTACCGCAGATAGAATGTTGGCACCATCTTTTCCATTGTAGAATTTAGTACTGTAGACACCTACAACTAACAAACCATCTTCAATGCTGTACTTTTTCTTGAGTTCCTTCAAATCAGGTAGTATATGTAGAGAGTTGATGCAGCAATATGTGAAGAAGCCCAGAACAATTACTTTGCCTTTAAGCGATTCCGTAAATGTTAATGGCTCAGTTACATTAAACCAGTCAAGATCTTCTTTAAATTTTGGAATGGGTTTCGTCTCCGAATCAGCTTCCTCTGAATATTTTCTCAATATTTCTTCCGTTTCTTCAGTCGTTTTCGCCAATCCCAAATATTTAAAATTCAAATCGGAGTCCTCCATTAGTTTTCGAAGCTTTTGTATGCACCGTTGTATAGAGGCGCTATGATTTGGCATTCCGCTGCTTATGCTAATGTGGTATCTGCATTGTCTCTCCTAGATCGCCGCAATTGATATTTCCTTGTTAGAGCATAGTCTGAAAATTTCGCTTAGAATAAACTTAGTCTAGTCATTACATGTGCCAAGAAAATTACAATATTTAATTCTTCTTCAGTCTAGCTGGCGTGATAAATATTGTATTACCTTTAGCTCACGGGTCATGCTTGTTGGATCGCGTGTGAAAGTGTCCCGTGGCATTGTGCGGACCTTGGTTGAGGGTATCGTCTCATTAGCTGACTCTTCAGCGACGCTGTAGTTTTCAAATACGTAATGCATTCATAAAGTATCCTCCTCATGAACGATTGTGCATTTATGATGAAGAACTCTTGTTGCATTGTTACTAAAAATAATTGTAGTTCTCCATATAACGTTTTCTGATGATTTTGTCTGACGATCAATTTGGCAAACAAATATCTTGAAAGCATAGTGCCGTTTAGTAGTCTCATTGATTGGCGCTAGCTACAGTCTTCCGATACCCCTGAGGATACCATTGGTTTCAATCCTTGGAATTAGGTGTCTAAGGCTGCTGTTGTTGATGATTTGCGGACTACTGCGTAACGTTGCTAATTTTTTCGCAAAAGCATGCTATTGCGAGATTTGTATGCAGTTCATTTTGGCTTCTTCTAGCACATTGAAAGTCAAAGAACCAACCCGTGTGTATGTTTTGTTTGATGCATTATATCTGAACCGACGTATACAAGGTGCGTTCCAAAATAAACGAGACAGCTAAAATAGAAACGACATCTCTGAAACGTGTAAACCACTCATGAACTCTGACACGAGATAGACAATCATTACCATAAACTTCTTTCATCAATTCAAATGTTTCTGTAAACATTTCACAGATTTTAAAACAAAATTTGATATTAGCTCTTTGTTTGTAACTCATTTTTGCACCGATGACACAAACATACTGTCACTTTAGATGCTTCGCTTCCATTGAACCGAATGTCACCAAACTTTCACTGGGAGTCAGGGAGGGATGTAATTTTCCAACGCACTATCTCATTCACAAATGGCGCCACCAAAAAACAAGTCAAAAGACAGAAGTTTTGGGAGTGACCAGTAACTGCTATATATATTTGGCCCTTGTGTGGACTTTGTTGCTGCTATTTCAACGGTGCGTATATCATTCATCACGGCAACGTGCTCTATTGCGGAAGTGCTAATTTTGATGATGTTGAGATATATGGACTTGAAAGCCATTCTGGACCTTTTCACGATAAAAATGAGTAAATCAGCTAGCCTGGTTGAATCCTTATTGAAACAGGATCGGCAGAAGCAGGTTTGGTAGAAGCAGGATCGGTAGAACGAACATGGTGCCAATCTTTTGGTGTCGAGGTTTCATTTATCAGAATTACACGATTCGCGATAAATACCTCCCATGTGGCTGCTGGGTTTTAAATACAGGCCAAGACGAATTTCGAGTCCATCTAGCAATGAGTGTTGATGGTTATCCATTTGCAGGCTTGTTTGAGGTGATTCATTACTTTAACCGTTAGAACAGCTCCACTAAGCTCAAGCCGGGGGAATGATGTAGTTTTTAACGGAGCGACTTTAGATTTCACACTCATCAAACAGGTTGATATAGGTCCTTCTAATAGGGATAGCCTGTAAGTAGATGGCTTTTGCATAAGCTGCGTCAGATGCATCGTGAAATCCATGTAATTCTACTTCGATGATTTGTGTGGATCCATTCTATCTGGGGATTCGTAGTTTCTCAGTGATTGGTAATTGTTTCCGTATTTCAACTAAATCTTTGACTGTAGCTGGAGCAACTTCGTCATCATAACTTAACTTTAGAAGTCAAAGCTTCTGCAATGATGATACAACATTGCAACCAGTTTTGATACTTCTGAAAGTATGGATTATTTCGTCAATTTTTATTTCTGGTTTCACCTTGAAAGAAGAGTTGTTTTGCGCCGGGTGTCATTGCAATCCAAGCGTTTTTACTTTTTCTGAAAAAGCGATTTCCAATGGCTTTTGGTTGTCTCGATCGCTTTCTGGAATAGCTTCTGAAAGCATCTTATGGTTGGCTGACTACTTCTGTAGATAAAATCCTCCCTTGCTGAGGACAAATTTGAGCTTTTGCTGTATGCCCTTTAATTAAATTATGTCATTAGATCCTGTGGGCTTAAAAGTCCTGAAGAATTACTCGTATATCAGTAGCACCATGGTTTGCATTGCGCTCGTCAAGTGCTAGTTGCTGGAGCATGCTAATCCCTTAAAATGATGCACATGCTGTACTATATGTCGCGTTCTTCAGCCTATAATGCCTGATTGGTTCCCTTACGTTAAGTCTCCACCGAATGTGCTGGTATTATCGATAATTTTTGTGTACTCGTATCTGTCGGTAGATTTCATCTATGTAGTGCAACGTGTAGAAGGTTCGATTGTATCTTAGAGCCAACTTGGAGAAAATAATTTAATGATTTGCCACCGGGTGATTTCTACGATGCGTTAAAGACAACCCCCGCAGGGGGAATGCTGGTCGACAGGAGCACGCTTGGAGACTAGTATTCTTTGGTCAGTTCCACCCTCATGTACCCAAGGAAACCCCGCAGGGGGAATGCTGGCCGACAAGAATACTTTTGGAGGCTAGCATTCTTTGGGTAGCGCCAACCCGTCGGACCGGAGAATCTGGAGGGTTCCGTGAAGTGCCCTCCTGGATTTACAGGTAATGACCTTGACTGGATTTGGACTATCATTTGGATAACGAACTGGAATTTACGCTTTAAGGTGGTGGATATGACGGTTTGGACCTAGTTACTTTGCACGGTAACACCGATGTGACACTCGTGCGTGAACGGCTCCAATTCAACTCTAATACCGTTTCCGTCTGGGTAAAACCTTGGCAGGGCTCGGAGAGCTTCAAAAGGCTCTCGCACCATTGGGTTGGTGGGGTGTATTCGGTTGAGACGGCGCTGGTCTGGCTCCAAGCACTTATCCCCATAAGATCTTGTGCCAACTCTCGCATGGCCTACCTGCTCTGCAAAGATAACCCTGGGACCAAAAAGGCGACTACACATGCAAACGGAGATAGCGGCTCCAAGGGGAGACCCAACAAAACTGGAGCAACCATAAAAAAATATAAAAAGAACCTAAAAAAGGAAGCAAAAATAACGACAAACGACGACGCCACCAGCGGCTGCGGCCACGATGTTAACAGCACATCGGAAGCGGCAAAATCAACAAAACAATAAAGATTGGGCTCTTTGAACTATAAAAGCTCCTAGTCCCACGTAGGGCATTATCGGCGCAGCTGGTTAAAGGCCAAAAGAGACCAGAATGCTAAAGAAGAGCAGAAGGCTAAAGAAGCGCTGGGGGCTCAATCTAAAGTGCACGTGCAGATAGCTCCGCCATCAAAAATTAATAAAAGAATGGCGACTAGCCCAATCAAAGACTTGGATAAAAGAAGGAAGGAAGAGGCACTTGATGGGCATGGAACGCCAGATCAGGGGTTCCAGATAGTGCTGAAAAAAGGAGCGAAGAAAGCCGCAAAGAAACTCTTTCAAAAAGTGCCAGAAAACAAACTTCGCATGGAAGCCCAACAAGAAAAAGACCTGATGCAAAACAGGAGAGAAAGAAGCCCCGACAGAGACCTGGGTAGCAGGCACTGCTCGTAAAACCTCAAGATAGTCAATCCTACTCTTAGGTGCTGCGGGATATCAGGGAAAAGGTACGGCCTAAAGACACCAGCACTGCCATTAAAATAGTGCGATCAACGCGGTTGGGCCACATATTAGTCGAATTTTGAGAAGAGGCCGACAAATCGGAAGCATTCTGCGACGCAGTAAAGAAACTCCTCAGCAAAAGCACTGCTATAGACTCGCTCGAGCCGATGGCAATGATCAAAATAAGAGATATTAACTGCGTGTCAGATCTAGCTGACGTAGAAGAGGCCATTAAGAGGGAGCTTCCTAGCGTGGGCAGGATCGAAGCGAGGCTGACACCAGAAAACCGAAAGGAGCAGCGCATGGCCATAATTGACTTGACGGAGAAGGACGCCGCACAATTTCTGAAAAAGGGCAAAGTAAGAATAGAGTGGGCTGTCTGCAGGATACGGCGAAGAGCAGCGCCTCCTCAGTGTTTCAAATGCCTTGGCTATGGTCACACTGCACAAGCATGCAAAGAACTCGATAGCTCCCTATGTTACGAATGCGGTGAAATGGGACATAAAAGGAAAGAGTTTACGAAGGAGGCACACTGTATTCTTTGCAAGGATGTTGATCCAAGACCTGATTTTGAACACGTCTTGGGATCAGGAAAATTCCGGGTTTTCAAGGAAGCCCCAGCCAATACAGAATTAGAACTTCGAGGAGCCGCATCCTGCAGCTATACCTGCACCACAGTTTAACCGCCCAAAATCTGCTTGAGAAGTTTGTAAGGGACATGAAGGCAAATTTTATGCTGCTAAGTGAGCAATACCATGATAATAGTTCGGCATCATGGTATCCTGATGAAACTGGTACTGCTGCCATCTGGGTTCAAAATAATGATTTTCAAGCGGAAAACTGTGCACAGGGAGATGGTTTTGTGTGGGTTCGGTACTCAGGAAGAACCTTCTTTAATGTGTACCAAACGCCGAACGAATCAACATCATCTTTCCAAGCCAAGCCTAATGCTTTGGAGGGCGCTGTATTGAATGTAGGCGAGAACGTGCTCGTTGGGGAGACTTCAACGCTAAAGCTATCGATTGGGGCATACCTCAAACAAATCCGCGGGGAAACCGACTCCTGGAAATGATGGCCAGTACAACGCTCATCGTACTAAACACCGTAAACACGCCGACTTTCCACCGTATCCGCTGTGAAAACCATACTGGACCTGACTTTCGCCTCGAAGTCCTTAGTATGGAGGATACGCAATTAGAGAGTATTAGAGGGCTACTTGGCCAGTGATCACCAATACATTCTACTTAAGATAAGCGATGTTCTCTTTCGACGTTCATGCTCTCAGTTTTCTACAATTGGATGGAACATCGGAAAGATTGTCGTCGTGACGTTTGTTGCTCTCAGCAGGTGCCCCGCTGCAGCGAGATTCGCAAGGGATGAAAGAACTGGTAGCTCAAGATATGGTGAACTTAACTATGAGCATCGTTACGACTGCTTGCAATGCTTCGATCCCCCGTAGAAAACCTCGGCATGGCAAGCCCTCAATGTACTGGTGGTCAACTGAAATCACTGAAAAATGAAGGGAATGTCACAAGCTGCGGCATGAGGCTTAATGGGAACGGAACCGTGACGAGGAATGCAATCGGGTAGCAGCATATAAGTTGGCCAGGAAATGCCTGCACAATCTGATTAACAACAGCCAGGCTCGCTGCTGGCAAGACCTAGTGGGCTATATGAACAAGGACCAGTGGGGCCTTGGCTACAAGCTAGTTATGCGGAAGCGTGGTGCTCTACGGAAATCTTGTATACATGATGCGGTAAAGGTGGTCGAGATAGTACAGGCACTCTTCCCCACCCATCCGGTCCGTGTTAACGCTGTCCATGGTGAAACAGCAGTCGAGTGTCCATTTTAAATACAACTAAAATTGGTAGAGGCAATCCTTTCATTGAAAGCGAGGAAGGCTCCAGGTCCAGATTGCATTCCAGCTGAGGTGTTGCAGCTTGTATATTACCATTGTCCTGACTTGCTGCTCAGCACATTTAACCCTTGCCTATGGGAGGGGATTTTCCTGGTACGATAGAAGGTGGCGAGGCTCGTGCTGATCAGCAAGGGAAAGGAAAATCCCGGATTGCCATCTATATACCGCCCGTTATGCACGCTAGACATGGCTGGGAGATTGCTAGAGAAACTCGTTAAGGGAGACTCACTGACGTCATTCGTACTGCTGGGGACCTATCTCCTCAGCAGTATGGCTTTAGCGCAGGCCACTCTACCATTAATACGATTGCAGAGGTGGTCAGCGGAGTCCAAAAGGCAGAGGCACATAGTCGCGCCAAGCGATGGATCATCTTATTAGTGACACTCAACGTCAGGAACGCCTTCAACTCCGCTAGATGGGTGGACATTCTGGATACGCTGGAAAACTCTTTTTGAGTTCCAGAGCATCTAATGCAGCTTTTGAGCTTTTTACGACATGACAAAGGGCCATGGATGGAAGTTACATCGGGTGTTGCCCAAGGATCTATCCTTGGTCCGGACCTGTGCAACGTGTCTTACGACGGGCTTTTGATACTGAAGGTGCCAGATGAGTCGCGCTTGACTGGCTATGCGGATGATACTGCGGCTCTGGTCGCTGGACGCACCGTTGAACAAGCGCAAATTAGGCTGATACGCCAATTGGATGACTGCTCGTGGGTTCAGTTTAGCACTGGAGAAAACCAAAGTGTTCATCTTGACAAAAAAGAGAATCCCTAGAGCAAGGGTGATCAGTATTGGAGACATATTAATCGAATCGAAACCAGCGGTGAGGTACCTAGGGCTACCGATCAACTTGAAGGGAGATTCTCCGAGCAAATCAGGGCAACGGCTGAGAAGGCTGCTTTGGAAATATGGGTTCTGAGTTGACTTATGGCCAATGTAGGGGGACAAAGTCCATCGAGAAGACGGCTCTTGATGAGTGCTGTATGCTCAATGCTACTGTGTGGAGCAAAAATATAGGGCGAAGCACTCAATAAGGAGGTGAAATTGGTTGGCACTGGTACAGAGAGGAGGAGCACTGAGGATTGCGTCTTCGTGTCCAAGAGTCTTTGATTTGTTGGTGAGAGTTATCGAAGGCATGGTGACACTGACTTCTATCTGACCCAGCTTTTGAGTAAACATGTGTGTTTTCAATCTTACTTTTACAAGATTGGTATATCACATTCCCACGGTTGTCAGTTTTGCCCAGGAGCAGAGGACAATGCCTGCCACACATTTTTTGTGTGCAAAATTGGACAGGCTGTGAAGGGACCTCTACAAAGAGACGGGAGAGCTCATCATGGATAATATAGTTGCAATGATGCTCAAATCGGTTGACAAATGGAACCAGGTGATACATTATATTTGGGCAGTCCCAAAAGATAAAAAGGGACTCACTTGTCTGGAACTTCCTCTTCCCCTTTCCCCTCCTGCTAGAAGAGGGATCCCCCAGCTTGAAGGCGCCTCACGGTGCTACAAAACGAGACCTGGCCCGAAGTAATATGTCGAACTGTCCTGGCTAGGATAACAAGTTAACAGGGGAGGTATTTAGTGGATAGTCCAGTCACCTTCTTGCGAGCATGGGAGTCCCACACTCTCTGCGTAAATGGGCATTGACCTGCCAACCACAAAAAAAGATAACCTGCAGCTTTCTGGTGGAGGTTGTTTCCCGCATAATCTCATGATGGGGCAGATAATAACAATCCGTGCTTTGGACGAGATGGGCTAGTACCTTTCCTATATGACCGAGTCTGAGGTATTCTTCCATGAGGGCATGGTATTCCTTCTTTCAACCAGGGGTATTAAGCAGGTATTTATCCAGATATATGAATCGGATGTATGCTATTTGTATCGATTTTTCTGGTACTTGCGCTGATCAACATTTGGCTTGAACGGTGACATCGCTATGTGAGACTCTGCTTGTATTTTTAACGTTAATTGCTCAACTTTGAGGTCTTCTGATGTTTGTTTAAGTGCTATGCACGGCTCTGTAATCTCTCAAACTCGTTTGAAAGTTTTATGTAGCTCCTCATAGGCTACAAGCATGTTGAGCCTGGTTTGGTGCACGTGTATGTCGTTGATTTGAAGAAAACCCAACTTAACTTTGTCTTTTGAGCACATGGCTACCATATTTATTAGCACCATATTTATTAGCACTAAGAAGTACGAGGGCGGTTCAAATATGATGGAGAAAAATGCAGTAGATGACGCGCATGTATGTTTTGAAGGTCATGGCTTGTGTATGTGATAGCTGGGTCCCTTACAAACAGTGTGACATAGTTTTCGTCGGTAGCGCATATTTTATGCGTGTGCTATGATCATGAGTGAACGCCAAATGCCGACCGCCATTGAGCAACGTCTTGTCATTAATTTTTCAGTGTGGGAAGGCGTTAAAAATACGGAAATTTTTCTACGTTTGCGAAATCAGTTTGGTAATGAGTGTTTGAGTAGGGTTGCTGTGCTTAAATGGGCGAAAGCATTCAAGGATGGTCACAAAGCCATCGAGAATGAGCCACATGATCGTTGGCCGTAAACCAGCATCACACCAGACAACATTTGCCGCGTAGAACAACTCATTTTGGAGGACCGTAGGATGAATGTTCGAGACATTTTGGCTGAATTCAGCATCAGTATTGGTAGCGTAGAGTCAATCATCCACGAGGATGCGCACATGGCTGTGCAAGTTGCCCAAATTTTTCTTCAATACCTGTATCAAAAAGCTTCTGGAAAGGTGGACTAAATGCGTTACTTGTCCTTCCCCTTGGAAGTACCTAGAAAAACTGTAAATTTTTTCGATACTAAATAAACGTGTCAGCGCACTTGTCCCGAACATATTTGAACCACCCTCGTATACTAATGTGTGATGGATGGCTGAAACTAGAAGCTGCCAATCTAAAATTTTTCATTTGTTTCGTCAAGTCTTTGTTGATACTAATGGCTGGTAACACGGCTGTAATTTTTGGAATGGTTAAAGCTAAGAATTGTTGAAAATCATCTTTACTACTCTTTCTTCGATCTACAGTGACCTCTACCACTTCTCTAGGCATTTTCACCTCCGAACATCCAAGACCCCAATGGATATTTTAAGTTTTACCACGGACTCTGTGATAAATGACTTCTATGAGCCGATTTCCAGTAATGCTCGCAGGTTGACAGTTGTACCTTCATTTGTATTGTTTGGGACAATTGTTACTGCAAGTAGTACCTAAGTGTTGTAGATATGTGCGTTATGTGCTTGTGCCTGAGTAGAAGTTGATGATGATTGTTACATATTACGTTGCGTGTTGGTTGAAATTGAATGACGTGAGTCATTGTCCTTTTGGGAGTCCTTGCATTCATTGAATATTTATCATCAAGATCTTGCTTTTGATACCCATATTAGCTGCCATTGATGAAAAAAGTGTTACTCCCTATATGGAGAGGCAGTCATAAACTTTTTTTTGTAATTAAACCTTGAAGATAGCACCAATTTTAATCTGCTTACAAAATTTCATGTTTCTAGTTTATGTGCTTTGTCATAAAACTTGCTGTGACAGACGGACAGATGGGTTACGATTTTAGTAAGATTTTGTAAAATTATCTTACAAAATCCTAAAAATGATTATTATTACTAATATTTAAGGATTTGGTATGAACGTTGGATTGTATGAATGTAAAACCACTAAGTAGCAAGTTTATCTTTTCAGTTAAAATTTTCAAAATAATCAACACAATTATTATAATTTTTTCAGAAAATGGACATTAACCGTGACGGTGTTGTAACACTTGACGAATTTCTAATGTGCTGTCGAAACGATGAAGCTATATCACGTTCCATTGCAGTTTTTGATACAGCATTCTGACCATATCCTCCCGATGCAGGCGGACAATGTCCTCAGCGTAACGAACACAACCCAGCCCACCACCGTCGCACGCAAAATAATCCACCAAACCACTCGCATAATACGACGAACCAGCACGCCAACCAAAAGTCCTTCAGAGCAAATCCTTCAACCAGCACCAAACAAGCCAACCACCAAGAGAGGAGTCCAGAGCAGGACACTTGGCACAATGGCGAAGGAGGTGAATGCAGTGGCGGTGAAAATGGAGGATCGCCTGCAATATGTCGACACTGTGCACGACCACAAGATCAACTAAGGGCCCATCGTTATAGATATAATATGAATTTAGCGAACAATAAATTAGCATCCGATCGGGGTGGTAGCAGTAGTGGCGCTTGTAAAAATCGGAATACCAAGCAGCCAGCGCCATCTACGTCAGCCATGGCGAACCCCAGTAAGCGATCGAGAATGCGTCGTAATGAATTGAATTTCAGTGATAGTAAACCCGTTAGTAATGATAGTAGAAATCAAAATAGTCAATACCTGGTAGCTAGTGCGGCCACCGGCCTAAATTCTGGCTACAGCAAAAAGTATGGACGCGCACCAATAAGTTCTAGTCAACCCTTAGCCAGTGATCAACTACAAGTTCCCGATTCGCCATCTTTAGTCAGAGTTCGAACCTGGTATACAGTAGCCAAACAGGGTGTATCGTGTTAGCATACCTCATTCATTGATGAATGAGGAAATTATTATGAAAAAAAAAATAAAGAAAATTCATGATAAACAGTGATGGGGGAGTAAGATGAGAGTTCCTTGCTAGAAATATTAAATGCTCAAATTCGATTTTAAATTATTTGAACATCGACCGAGCATCGATTTTTGTATATTTTTATACAGTTGACTCGAAAACCTTATTATGAACAGCGTTCACTTGGACTTCACCTTTTCCGAGAAAAAGACATCCTTATAAAAAAAAATCTTTTTTGAACTATTGTCATTCCGCCCAGACAAAATCGTTTAGATGCATAAAGTTTTATTTATTAATTTTGCTTACAGAAGCTCCCATCTCACCTCCGTCACTGTAATTTTTGCAGCAAAATCTTTATTCGTAGTATAGGGATGGACTATTAGTTCTATTAAATGAAAACAAAAACATAGCGAATATAAATCTTAAGTATAAAACAACATTTTGTATCAAAGTGTATAAAAATATTTGTCGATTGTTTTAAGTGTTATTCAAATATGAAAAGTTAAAACTCAAAATACTTTAAATTAAATATTTAATTGAAAAACATGTTTTAAATTATCAGATACGTTTTTTCAGTATCTGATTTAATCAACTTTTATTGAGAAAATTTACTTTAAAAATCTTTTTATACAAAATATTATAGTAGAATTCTAAAAAGGTAAAAAAAAATGTTGATACCTTTCAAAAGTGTTAGTAGGTTTTTTCGTTTTCTTTTAAGTTGACAAAAAAATTATTCCCTTATTTTTCAAATTTATCGATAGTTGAAGGCTACTTAACGAAAATATATTATAAACTTGTTGGACTCGATTATTCGATGATATTTTTATTTTGTTAAATAGTTACTCGATAAAATGAGACACAGAATACAAATTAACAGTAAATGTGGAACGAAGTAATATTTACGAATTATTGTCACGAAGAACTCTTTGGATGGAAGGATAGCGTGCAGAATATTTTTTTACGCTAACCCATTTTGAGAGCATTCACCCAACTAAAAACTGATTAGCATGCCTAAATCTGAATCTAGTTTGACTTGAAATTTTTAAATATTTGTTCACTATCAAAAATCGACTCTGAAATTGTCATGAAATTACTATAAACCTTGAAAATTTAAAGTCCTGAAAACGTTAAGGATACTTCCAAGTTATTAGTTATTAGTCACATGAATAGTTTTGGTCTTATGCTTTATTAGAATAAAGCTCCGTAATCAATCAGATCTAGATCACAGACCAAAAATATACATGACTGGTAGCATAAATATATCTCCGCAGGGTAATATGGTTAGTGCGATCACCACCTAAGCCGAAAGTCTCAAGTTCGAATCCCGCCGATGATAATAAAATTTATTTCAAGTGATTATTCGCACAGGCTCTGAGTTCATTCATTTATGATACGTACAGGTTTAAAAATGGAATGTACCGCCACTGGGTGGATAGATAGCCAAGCTTCTCGAGTACCGATATGGTCAAAATAATGAGATAGTCCAAATATCTCCCCACAATGGCCCAAAAAGGGCTGCAGCGTGACAACAACATATTTATTTTGTATAAATTATAAAATTTATAATAGATAATTACTGACTATAATACCTTCTTACTTTAAACTTTTTTGGTTTCCAATTGAACAAGAAACTTTTGACAGGCAACTTGTATTGCTGCGAAAATAATGTGTACGAGTATATGGCCAAAACTTCTTTTTTGGGCGCAGTTTTTGCCTTTCGAGATCAACGGGCAAGTACCAATAGAAAAGTGATATAAGCACACTTATGAAAGCCTATGATGTACGGGAGCGTAGTGGAATCTAATGATTGCAAGAACTATGAAAAGGATAGGAAACATAACAAATACAAATATGCAAATCACCAACTTTTATAGGTTTCATTAAAACTGGATTCACTGGCCACTTGTTAGTAAGTTGAAAATAGGAAGTTCGTTTTGTACTTTTATTTGAATTATGGTGCCAGAAAATGGAAAAAATTGATATTGCTTATCGTGTGTTATATATGTATATAGCGTCAAACCGTGCCAATTTTTATTTAAAAACCTGAAAAATGGAGCTCTTCATCAGTAAGCATCCAAACATTGACTATGTTTTCAACAGAAGTGGGATTTAATATGTTAGAAAATTGAAAATCAAATGATTTGTCATTTGTTTTGTTTTAATTTTTGCTAATATAATAAATACTGAATCAAAATATGGTATCTTTAAATTGTTAATCTATAAAGATCTAAAAAAAGAAAAAATTACAAATCTGTAAAAAGTTAATGAAAAATTACCTAAGTTCACAGCTTACGTTGATTTAGGAGCTTCTGTAGAAAGCAGTGTTAGTTATACCAAAAACTCAAAGTGCTCTCATGGGGCCTTCAGATTTGGGTAAGCTCTTTTGGAGACGGGCGTGGGAGTGCCATTTTCTTTGCTGTAGGGGCCCAAACAAGCCGTCAAGCGCGAATATGGCTTCTGGCTCTATACCATCAAAACAGGATTTGCTCAGCTTTCTCAGCCTATCGGCGAAAAGCATCTTTGCACCCAATGGAAGCATGCAACCCATCATATGTACCTCACTATCAATCCCGAATACTCCTAACCCATGCCAGATACTACCCGATTGTCTATGCTACATGACCGTATCTCAAACCGATTTCCCACACAAATGTCTCTGTGAACGCTCACTACCGGGTGCCACCAACTTTATAGTTGATCCATATCTACTAATCTCGGCAACCTATGAGGTGAAAAAAGAATCTATTCAAATCACCAACATGCAATCACAGACCCATGATAATATACTATGAACGAGATCGAGCCTCCACGTACATATGTGATACTAATTTTATTGAAATTCTGTTCCCTTCCCCGGCATCTTTCCCCTCTTCATTGATATATTTACCATTGCTCTAGCTTGTTTAGTTTGCCTGCCTTGTCGTGTTGAGTAGACGTGTGTTGGTGGTGCTCGTCACGAAAATAGCGAAACGAAATCAAGAGCAACGCGTCGCGATAAAATTTTGCGCTAAATTGCGCGAAACAGCTTCAGAAACGTACGCTGAAATTGTTAAAGGGCATGGTGATAGTGTTCTTAGTCGTGTCCAGGTGTTTCAATGGCATAAAAAGTTTAAGGAGGGGTATGAAAGCATAGAAGATGAGGCGCGGTAAGGGAGATCAGTGCGGACTGATGAGAATGTGCAGCGTATGCGTGCCCTAATTCATGAAGATTGGCATTTAACAGTTCCAATGTTGACCTTAGAACTGAGTATGAACCGTGAAACAGTCAAACAAATTTTAACCGACGGTTTTGGGATGAAAAAGTTGTGCGTGAAGATCGTTCCAAAGAACCTTTCTCAGCGTGTGCTAGTATTTGTCTTCTAAAGCGATCGCCGTTTTGCAACAGTCGTCCTATTCGCCAGATTCTATGACGTCTTCAACGACTATATGGGCATAATAAACACTGAACGATGAAGGTCTCCCAAAGATATCGAACTTGACTAACACTCAAATGTTTTTCTAAAAAGTTGAGTGGAGCTGTAATGAAGAAATCCAACTCGTACTCTCCATCATCAGAGTTGTCAGCGAAATGACTTATATCGGAGCTACCTTGAAGTTCGGCTTCGGGTTCATCCTCATCTTCAGATGACGACAGAACTAAAACTTTCCTTATGGTCTGTTCTACCCGATCAAGAGGTCTGTTATTTTTAATTTTCTGCAAGCTTGATTTCTTGAAAGTCTGATCAATTTTTAAGATTTTTGGCCCTCTTCTCCCTGCTAACAAGGCCGTGGTTTAAGTAATGGACAAAGTTCCTCTCGAGTCTTTACTGTGATAGGTGCACTGCTTGTTGGTGGGGCTTCTTTGTCCACCTACTTCTCTTGAATTATGCTTTCATCATGAGGGTGGTGTGGCCTGTTTGTTACTTCAGCCGGCATAAACACATGGTCTTCAAACACGCCTGCATTAATTGACTACGTAGCAGATGCTTTGAATCCCGCTCAGATGTCGTTTGGTGTGAATATCAATGGAAATTGTACTTCCTTCTTCTTCTTCTTCGTAGCGCTACAGCTCCTCTCACGCCTTTACTTCCTACATATAGCACCTCCATCTATTTCAGTTTATTGACTGCGTCCTCCAATTTTGAAATACTAGCAGCGATGAACTATCTTCGTCAACCGAGTCAAGCCAGCGTTTCTTCGGCTTTCCCACTGGTCTCCGCCCCTCAGTTCTCCCATTGAATACCTTTCTGGGTATCCGTTGTTCATCCATGCAATTCATGTGGCCAGCCCATTGTAGCTTCCATAGTCTTGCAATCGTTGAGGCCTCATTCGTACAGCTCATGGTTGTATCGAATTCGTCATGGGTCCCCGTTTAGCTTCGCTCTGATTATTTGCCTCAGGACCCATCTTTTGAAGGCGCTCAATGTGTTTGCAGATGCTTAGGTTAGGGTCCATGTTTAACACGCGTAGCACAGCACAGGTCTTATCAGAGATTTGTATACTTGGAGCTTCGTTTTGATGAGTATCCCTTTCAGCACGAGCATTATTTTTTTTTCTTTTATACCATATTTCCTATAATTTTGAGATATTTGTGACCCAAAATATCTAGAAAAAATTGGGAAATAAATCCCCCGTATCTAGATTTCCTAGAAACCTCCCCGCACGCACACGCGTTGTCCTGCTGAAGTGTGCCAGCTCACGATCGTGCTGTATGTGTATGGTATTTTAAAAAAATTTATTGATTTATTTCAAATATTTATTAACCTCGACATTTACTCAATTAATCAAAGCACTATGAGATCTATAATGATAAAAAAATTACTCATTTTTATTAGAAATTCTTATGTAAATCAGTTAAACCTTCAAACTATAAGATCTTGTAAATCTCAAACCAAAACTAAACTAAGGTAATAATTAAAAAGATTGAAGCAAAATGTAAGGAAAAAAAACATCAAATAGCACAATAGAGCGCAAAGTTCACTTGCAATGGTAAGCTTGGGAGCAATTCTTGGTTCTCAGAATGCACAAATAAAATTTTCGGCAGCGTTTTTTTGTGGAAGAGGAACAATTTTCAAATATGCATTTTCTGCCTCTCGAAATTGGTCAAATCGTTTTTCGAAGCTCGGTGCCACTGCTGGTTTGTTTCTTTTGAGTGGCCTCTCAGAGAGTAACGGCGGCTGCTCCTCTTCCACTGTCGTGCCACCAGAAGTAGAATTAACACCATTTATGAGAGCGTCGGCTAAGTCAATCCTGAACCACGGTGAATCTTTAGCTTTTGCCTTACGAGATTCACAATCGATTTTCTATTGCCTCCAAGCATTTGTTACTGCAAGATCTAAAAAATGAACCATTTCTTATATTGGCCACTTCTTGGTATCCTGGTATGTTTGGTAATAATCAATGAGCTAATCAAGCACGTCCACACCTCCCATGTTTTGTTGTAATTCATTACCACGCTTGGGACCGTCACCTGGATGTATATTTGTTGTTTTTTGTCCTATCAATTGACCAATGAGGTTGTTCTACCTCAGTGCAAATACAAGATGCGTTCCAAAATACACGAGACTGAGCTTAAAATAGAAACGACAGGAGCTTTGTTCAGATAAATTCGAGTTAGTTTATTCAAAATAATGTCCTCCGGCCACGATATACAGTTTTGTGCGATCCAAAAGCTTTTCGAAAGAGTGCTTCAGGAATGTCCTTCAGGATGTCGGTACAAGTCTTTTGGATGCCCTCTGCGGACGCAAAGCGTTTTCTTTTTGTGGCCTTATACAATTTTCCGAATAGGTAGAAGTCACAGGGAGCCATATCAGGCAAATACAGTGAGCGAATTCTAGTCAAAAAATCAGTTATAGGAGTGGATCGATGAGATAGTGCATCATCATGCAATAAGCGCCAGCTTCCTCCTTCGCGGTGTTGAGGCCGAATTTGACGAATGCAATGCAACAAACGCTTCAAAACGCCAAGATAGAAAATTGCATTGACGGGTTAGCCCGTTGGCATGAACTCCTTGTGGACAATTCCCTTGGAATCGTAAAAAAATCAGCATCGACTTGATTTTTGACTTCTCCAAATGCGATTTATTGGGTGGTGGCTCATCTTCCATTTGGCACTTTGACGCTTGGTTTTGGGTTCATTTTGGAAACAGTACGTTTCATTACCAGTTACAATGTTGTAAAGGAAGGAAGGAAGGATAGGGAATGCAGCCCATTATCAGAAACATACCAAACAACCTTCGCATTTCTTGGCTTTTTGTGTTTAAAATATTACCTGTTTTACGTAGAAAATTTAAGTTTTTACAGTTCGCAAGTTTCTGAAAGTACTCCTCATTATAATATTTATCCAGATGCTGCATAGGTGTTTTTACTCTGACAGATTGTAGACGAGAAGGAAATTCATGGCTCTCATCGGTGAATGTCGTGACTTTCCATAATCTTGGTATTTTCATCTGCAGACGTCCGCCATTGTTCTCGGGAATACTTCTCTTGTTAACAGGGTTATTTTTCTAGGTTTCGCGACGTATATCTGTCAGTGAAACATTGAAGCAAGGATCATTGTCATCGTTAATGTCAATTGGTAGCGCGGGTCTAGGTATATCCTCACACAGCAGCCGAGGAACGTTAGCAGTGGGTTCCGCCCCTTTATCAAAAAAATCTGACTCGGATTCATAGCCATCTCCAAGTAACTGTTCCATCAGTTTCTCATCTAAGCGCCTCCTAGAAGAAATAATGTGATTTTTAGTTGTATGACATATTACCATTATTAACACTATTGCAAACGATAATGCCCGTACGTGCATTGAAATTTGGTAAGGTCGCTAAGAGGTCAAATTCTCTAAATTCTACAAAAATTGTGGCGTATATCAGCAGCAAACTATTTAAGCTAATAATATAAACCCAATAAGTTGATCAAATCTAGGTTTCAACTTTAAAAAATTACTTAGTTCAACCCTTCTCGTCAACAAAAGTTGCGTCCATGTTTATCAAGTCACAACACACCACTCACTCGTGCAACTGCAAGAACTAAATAGCTAGACTTATGAAAGAACGGTCGAGTATGTTTCGGAGCAACAAAAGGAATCAGTGCGGCGGTTATATTTTTTTAAAAGGTAACACACGCTTAGTACCGTCCTTGCTGAATGTGGTATGCAGTTGGCCCTCAAGATCGTCAAAGTAGAATAAAATATTTTATTTGCGTGCTGTATTCTTCGACGTATAACGACTTTTTTAACTACCGGTTCTAGTTATTTTTGCGTCTAAATATACAAATTTGCCCTCATTTTCGATATTGTATTTGCCAAGTGTGATATTTTGGGAATTCGAGATATTTTTCCTCGACTGTATCATGAGCTTTGTTTTATTCTCATTGATGTGTAGTCATACTAGCTTTGCTTCGCTATCATGTTCCAAAATCGTCAATTTGCTGTGAGATTGACTCATCCTCAATGCCAAATATACAATAACGTTATCGCTGCTCATTTTAGCTATGCCTCCACCAACAATCCAACCAAGAACAGTATTTTGCAGAATTTCTATAGAACTGGGGATCAGCCAGTTTTATGTTGTCAGGAATCTTGCAATCACTCACATTGATCTCCTTCGATGGTTATTGGGTTATAATGCGGGAAAGTACATTTGCCTCCACTCTTGTAGTAAATGCCATGATCAGCGATTTTCACAGAAAATTAACTTTTGCTGTAGTATATTGATGCCCACTTCCAATGTCAAGTATTTTGAAATTGCTGGGATTTTTGGTCAATCGAAGCCTGTTGCAAACCCGGTCCGAAAGTGAATTTACTTGGGATCTTGAGTCCAAACCGCTCTGCAGGTTGTTTTGCTCCCATTATTCCCTTGGGTGGTAACTACCACTGAACTCAGTATCATGTATTTTGATTGTAGTTTGATTTTGCCTGTCGCCAAAGAAGATGCCTTGCCTTCCTGGTTTACCGAAATACTTCGTTTCATGGTGGATGATGAAGCTTCAAATTTTAGCCGTTAAACTGCTTTTTTCCTGCTGCGTCTTGCTTCTTGTTGAGGTGCAGCAACTTGTTGTGCTTTTTGAAACAATGTTTGAAGGTTCCCCTCGTGCACTTCTTTGACGGATGGTCTGCTTGTAGGCATTTTATACATCTTGAATGTTTTTGAATAAGTTTCAATAGATTTTCGGGGTTGAAAGTCAGAAAAGTTTTGCACGCAAAAAGTGGGTTTAAGGCATCGTAAGCAATACAATCTTTGGCATTCGCTGCCATTTAAGCCTTTGCGAATGTTGGCCGTTTTTCCTTCTCTGCCTTGGTCTTGGAGCCGAGCGCTTCTAGGGATTGGAATCTATTTTCTAAGAAACTCAAAACTTACTTAACGAATCAGATATTCCAATGATCTGCAAATTACCTCAACGACTGCGCGGAAAAGGACCCAGGTGATCAAAGTATAACGTCCAGAACGGAATAGGTATCACCTCATCTGAATAGAGTTGACCCTCTGGTTTGCCAGCGATTACTTTGTTATGCTGCAATGTTCGACTTGATGTATTTTCGGAGATTGTTGAACCAAAAATCTTCCCAAACTCGATCTATGGCCTTCTCAAGACCAAAGCCGCCCATGTCATCGTGGTACGTGCGGATGATTTTCCACTTGACTGCAGACAGAACGACGAATTTGAGATCTTGGTCGATCTTACGATATAACCATCCATTTTTGAGCTGATAATCTGACTTGATCTGTTTGGATTGAGCGAACTCAATATCCCCTCTCGGAACTTCGATTAACTCCTTGAACTTCACGTCTTGTCGTTGTAAGAGCACAAGCCAGTCTTCGTTTTCTTCCACTCACATTTTGTTCTCCGATGCTATCTCTGGCTCGTTTGGTGGTTTGTTTCGAGTCCTGCTTAATGCATTGGTGTGACTAACGCGTTCAGCCGATCGATGTATGGTGCGGAAATCGTACTTCTGTAGCTTCAAAAACCATCGACTGATGTGCGGTAGTAATGGCTTAGACATTCTTGTGGTGCTAATTGCGGCACAATTGGTAATTATTTCAGAATGCTTACCGAGCAAATAAATGCAGAATCTTTCCAACGGTTTGACGATAGCCAAATTTTCAAGCTCATGACTATGGTACCTTATTTTGCACTCGCAACACTGGCGGCTGTAGTAGAAAACCGGTCTGACATTAACACCGTCGTCTCATTGCATGAGGATTCCGGCAAGACCCAGTATGCTCGCGTCAGTATAAACTTGATGTTCTTTCATCGGATCGTATGCATGCACTGAGCAGTGGATCGCAGCAAAGTGCTGATTTCAATTTTTCGAATGCGTCTTGTTGCCCGGTCGACCAACGAAATTGTGAATTGTCCTTCTGCTTCAATGATAGTGTAAGCAGCTTTGATATTCGAAAACAATCGCGAATAAATTTGCGGAAAAACTTGTTCAATCCCAGAAATCGTCGAGCCTCGATAACGTTGGTTGGTTCCGGAAACTCTCGAATTGCATTAGTCTTTTCAGCTCCTGGTTCTATTCCGTCCTCATCGACTCGATGATCCAAAAACGTAATTTGTTTAAACAAAAACGTACACTTAGAGGGCCGAAGCGTCATACCGGCATCTCAAAGTATAACCAGGAGTTCACGGAGTTTGATTCAACCCTCGGCGATGGTTTTGCCGGGCTGAATCACTTCGTCTACGTATCTAACTGCTCGAATTCCCATTTGTCGTACGACCATGGTAATGACCTTATGAAAACAACTCGGTGCATTGCACAGGCCAAAGGGCATTCGATTGAACTCGTATTTGCCTGCATGCGTGACAAATGCCGTGTATATCTTGTACTCTTCTGCGATTGGTATTTGATAATAGTCGGACATTAAATCGAGAGTCGTGTAAAATAAATTACCAGCGATTAAAAAAACCTACTCTTCAACAGTTGGCATGAGAAACGGGCGCTCTTCAGTAATAGCACTGAGCTCACGAAAATCAACACAATGACGCTCCTCACTATTTTGTTTGCGAACGGTGCCAATTGTTGACGAATATTCTAATGATGATGGATGTATGATGTCGAGCAATTCGTTTACTCTTTCTTGAGCGCGCTCACCCTTTGTGAATGGTATCCGGTAAAGTTGGCATCCGACAGATTTTAAGGTCGTTATCGTCATCGTTACCGAATTGCATTGACCTAACTGAGCAAGCGATTCAGAGAAGCATTCTCTATGCTCACTAATGAGCTGATATAGTTGGTCCTTTTCTTTGACGGAAAGCGTTGGCTCAAAAGTGGGACCATTTTGGAAAGCGTTTTCCAATTGACAAGCTCCCGGTTTAATGATTAGTCGTTTGCCCGATGTGCAGAGTAGATCTGAGCCCAATAAAAGTGGTTCCGAGACCAAGTCGTCATCCACCGGAAAATCTTCGCATTTAGATTCTTATCATTCAACTGAATTTTGGCCTCGAGTATCTGGTCGCATCTTACTGAAGCTCCTCCAAATCTTCGCAGGGTGAGTCCCATCAACATTGCGATCGTTTGTTGAATAAGGGTTCTTTCACTACCTGGGTCGACGGAGGACTTAATTTTGTTTCCGTTGAGGAGAGTTTCCTTAACAAGTGGATTAATTCTTTCTGTTGAATTTATGTGAGGGACATTACTGACGGTGGTCACAGTTTCATTTTCTAGACATCGGTTGGTCATATGTGATGTTCGTTGACATTTCCCGCATCTTTGTTTCCGTTGCGGTTTTGGACAGTTCAGCGAAATATGCCCCACCTCAAGACAATTATAACATTGAACTCGACGGGATTCCGAATTGCTTGAAGTCAGCTGCGCTAGCACATTTCATGACATAAATCCTCGCTGCATCGGTGGTGGTAGTCCAAAATTTCGTCTCGACTCCGTTCGTGGCTTCAAAATTCGAACGGAACTCGTTTCGAAATTCTTTATCGCGGTTAAAAGATCGTTGATGGTGTCGAAAATCGAGCACACATTTGCATTTTGCAAAGATGGATGCCGTAGCCCGTTCCTTATATACCGGATTATAGCGTGATCGCTCAAGTTACCTTGTCTTCCCAATGCTAGCATAGTATAGAAGTAGGTTTGTGTTGTCTCGCTTGGCTCCCTGGTGCGATTTATCATTTTAATGTGAACATTAGCCTCATTTTCATGGCTAGGGAAATCTCGCCTCAATGATTCGGCCAGCTCAAGCCAGCTTCCGGGAACCCACACAGAGCCATTGCTCCAAATTTTAGCAGGCCCTTTCAGGGAGGCTTGCATGGTGAACACCAAAACTATATCATTCCACTGATATGCCTCGGTAAGTTTCGTAACGTGATCAACGAACTGCGCTGCCGACATACTGGATTCGGACGACAGGTTGATATCTGGTAAAATATCAGTCACATCTCGGATTTTATGAAAATGCGATCCACTACATGTCCGCACAAAATTAGCCGCATGCGTCAACTTTGAACATTGCTGCCGGCAGCGCCTCACCCGATTTCGTGGCGTTAGTAATTGGCGGTGTCGGCTCCTGTACTACGATCGGTTGGGTGTTTATGTGTTCAGTTACTGACGACGTGGCCAATTTTTTCCCGTTCGGAAGCACGGTGACGACAGCTGATATTAACTCGTTCAATCGCTTCACCTCATCACGCAACTCGCACATATCATCTTCACCTGAACATTTTGACATTTTCCCGTCCATTTCGACATCGTCTTTAGCCAGAATTTCACTGGGTTTTTGTACTAGCTTGGCTTTGTTCCTTTGCGTAGAGGAGTTTCGTAGTCTAAGTTCAAGTTCTAGTCGTTCTTTGTTGAGCGTATTGACCTTTTTAACAGTGTTGCGTTCCGTTTCCCTCGTATATGAACTGAAGGGAAAATCGAACCACTATTACAATTTTGTGTAGCCACTCGCGTATTTATGTCGCACATTTCTCCTTTCGTCTCTTTCGCGTATGTATATCGCACGTTTATCTTTGCATCTCTTTTCACAGACAAACCGTAGGAGAATTAAGTACGAGATCGCAAGGAGGGAAAAAGGAGGCTTTCGATGGGGTTTGTTCGTTCTACGTGCACGATTCCGACTCTTACTTGTAATCCGCACTAAACCATCCTTGAATCCCACTTCCAATTTTGTCAGGGGTGGACCTTGGGAACGAGATAATTGTAGACGGAAAACAATAAACTTACGTGCACTGTTTGTTAATAATCAATTAATTGTGTTCAAAAATACAATGACTCGGTTGATGGTTCGGATGCGACTGAGTCTTCTCGACTTTTTCTGTGGTTTGTGCTCTTCAATTGGTATTGCCGTGACACGACGTTGGTGGAAATCCTTTGAATCTCATTCTCAGTGACCTCCTCCTTTCCATGTTGAAAATCCGATGATTGTAGATTCGCGTCCTGTCATGGTCACCAATTGTTTACTGTATGACTCCTTTGTCAATCCGGGATAGTCATATGAACCTTTTTTTTGTATCAAAGATGCATGAACCGTGATACTGTGACGATATTAGGTTTAATTTACTACACTTCGATAACTACAGCACTTGCAACCGTGCTAACCCTTTGCGTAGATAAACAACAACAGCACTTGTAACAGTGATGTTCGCGATGATGATTTTCACTCGTTGACATAACGAATTCTGTCATCAGACTAACAAATTTATTTCAATTTTAATTACTTATATGCATTTCACTTTCTTACCAGCATAAAAACCGAACGGCAGCAAAATACATATTCACCTTGACTACCTGGCAATCTTGGCGTCACATAGCGAAAATGCAATGCGAAAAGAGATATGAATGAGTACAAATAATAGTAGACATGAACTTGACTTACAATTAGTGCATCTTGCTGACGACGCGTCTGGTTCTTGTGGGAAAATTTTCATTGAATGAAATTCAATATTTTTAACTGTTTATGTGAATCTTGATGTGATAGTAAAAAGATAGTCTAAGAATGAATAGCAAATGATGATGACGACCCTTATAGTGAAGAAGACGATGAACACCGGACAAATCGCCTAAATTGAAATCTAAAGTACCGCCAACAATTTAAAGGTGACAGAGCTGCAGTTTAAATTTGCCCATGCGAAAAAGTCAATGTTTAACGAATTCGTAAAGATGATGGAAGCAGACAAAATTAGCTTTTTAGTAGTTTCCCATTCGTTAACGAATTTGAAAAACAAGCACACTAATCAATTAGAAAATTATATTTTCTGATAAAGGATGTGTGTACAAATCTTGTGGATAGTAGACATTTTGACAGAAAATATTTTATGGGATATTTACTGTCGCGTGTTTTCCGTTTGCGGCCACTAATAATTTTAATGTTTCGGGAAAGTGAAAACGCAATGTCTTTTAATTTAAGTTAAAAGAGTTTATTTAATTACAAAAGTGCACAATGAGCAATTTAACACTTTCACTAATTTTAATTTTCACTTCCAAAATTCTAACACTTGTCCAAAAATTTCTTATCGCAATTGTCTTCTCAAAATCACCTCACTATTACTTGATCGCTTTTCAATTCGCTTTCCACACACTATCGCAAGTTTTTATCGCGGTCGAATGAATGACACCAATCATTCAGCTCGCCTTTATATAGGGTCTCTAATCATTCAACTCAGTTCTCGTATATTGGTGAATAAGCGGGAACATTCCGGCATGAATGGGCAGTGACTCACTTACAGATGTTGATAATGCTTGTTGGATTCTCGTGGGTTCGAGTCAATTCATTTGTTGACGTTCTTAATGATTGTGAAAACAATTGCGACAGTAGCTCGCAGAATTATTTGTACATGTAATTATTTGTACATGTAACACTGCCCCCACCCCAGTTCTTTTCGCCCCGAAAAGATGTGTCGCTATCTGTAGTCAATTCTCCCTGGGTGTAATATGGGGCAAGACGGTCCAGATGCACGATTTTCATTTTAGCTCTCGGCTTACGAAGTTCCTGTGTTCGTTATACGACGTTGTTGATTCGCTTTGTAACTCGGTATGGTCCCTCCCAATTATGTTGCAGCTTTGGAGACCTACCCTTTCGCCGTTGCGGGTTATAAAGCCACACCAAGTCATCTTGCTGGAAGCCAGTAGCATTTGCCTTTAGATCATACCTAGTCTTCATGCGGTTAGTAGCCGATTCGAGGTGCTTTCGCACTGTCCGATGTATCTGGTTCAACCGTTGTCTTAGATCACTTGCGTACTCCGAGACCGTTTGGGGTTTCTCAGGGGGTGTTCCGAACTTTATATCAGCTGGCAAACGAATAGTCTTTCCAAAAATTACTTTGGCTGGGGCTTGGCCCGTCGATGCGTGTTCAGCAGCTCTATACGCCATCAAAAATAGAGGGATATGTCGGTCCCAGTCCCTTTGGTTCTCGTCAACCATTTTGGCCAGGTGTTTATTGAGCGTGCCGTTGAAACGTTTGACCATTACATCGGATTGGGGATGCAGCGGTGTTGTCCTCGTTTTCCGTATTCCGAGCAGCTCGCACATATCGCCAAAAACTAGTGACTCAAAGTTTCGGCCTTGATTCGAATGTATGTCGCAATGTACGCCGTACCTACTGACCCAATTTAACACTAGCTGTTCGGCTAAAGTAGTTGTTTCCTGGTTGGGAATGGGGTAGACCTCGGGCCACTTGCTGAAATAATCGGCGACAACCAGTGTGCATCGATTTCCCCATTCAGATTCAGGAAAGGGTCCAGCGATGTCAACAGCAATCCTTTCGAATGGTACCCCCACGTTATAGGTTTGCATTTGTCCTCTCAGTCGTCGCTTTGGATCTTTGACGGAAGCGCAAACTGTGCATCTGCGACACCAGTCCTCTACGTCTTCTCGAGCGTGGAGCCAGTAGAACCTTTCCCGCAATTTCGCTAAGGTCTTGTTAACACCAAGGTGGCCTCCCGAGGATCCTTCATGCATTTCCTTAACCACATCGTGGATTCGGCTTTTGGGTAATAAGATTTGCATCCTATAGGAGCTGCCATCCGCCGTTTCCCATTTCCGCTTGAGTACGCCACCCTCCACCTGAAGGGAGTTTCATTGTGCCCAATAGCTTTTCAGGGTTGCGCCATGCGTTGAAACGTCCTTCCACTCAGGTCGCCCAGTCGTCTCCTTCCATACGAGCAATAGGCCGATGTCTTCATCGGCTAGCCGGGCATTTCAAATCTCCTCCGATGACCAACCTTCATCGAGTTCGGCCGTTATCAGTCGCGGATTAACGGGCGGTTCCTTTTCCTCTATCCGTCGGCAATGCTTGCAGTTAGCTGGACATGGGCGACGAGATAGGGCGTCAGCATTTCCATGAACTCCGCCCGTTCGATGAACAACTTCGTAGTCGTATGACTGCAATCTTTCGATCCATCTCGCAACTTGTCCCTCGGGGTTTTCGAAGTTAAGTAGCCATCTCAGCGATGCATGGTCCGTTCGTAGAAAAAAATTTCTGGTCATACAGGTACTTGTGGAACTGCTTGGCTCCTTCCTGGTCACACAGTAGTTCGTCTCACTTTTTGAAAGAACTCGAGTGCAATACGAGAGGACTCTTTCATCGCCATTGATCTGCTGGGAGAGTACAGCTCCAATACCGCCGTTGCTTGCATCAGTGTCAACTACAAACATTTTTCCGGGTTTCAGATACGCCAGCACGGGTGATTCACATAGCTGTTCCTTCAGGGTCTCAAAGGCTGTCTGGCATTGTTCATTCCAGATATACGGACAATTTTTCTCGGTTAACTGATGGAGACACTTAGCTATTTTGGCAAAGTCCTTGACGAATCTTCGATAGTAGGTTGCCAGACCCAGGAAACTTCGTAGCTGGCGCTTGTTGTTTGGTGTTGGCCAGCTTTTCACGGCTTCAATTTTCTCAGGGTCTGTTTTGACCCCTTCTGTTGATACGACATGTCCCAGGTATTTTACTTCACCTGCGAAAAGGGTACACTTGTCGGGACTAAGTTTCAAATTTGCCAGTCGCAGTCGGGGGAAAACCTCTTCTAAGCTCCACACATGCTCTTCGAACGTTCTACCGATGACGATGATGTCATCTAGGTACACCAAGCAGGTTTTCCAGGTTAGACCACGTAGCACGTATTCCATCAAGCGTTCAAAAGTGGCTGGAGCATTGCAAAGCCCAAACGGCATCACCGCAAATTGCCACAATCCGGTCCCAACTGAAAATGCGGTCTTCTCTCGTTCCTTCTTGTCAATTTCTACCTGCCAGTAGCCACTCTTGAGATCGAGTGTAGAAAACCATTTTGCGTCGGCCAAAGTGTCCATGATGTCATCGATGCGTGGGAGCGGGTAACTATCTTTCTTAGTGACGTCGTTGAGCTGCCTACAGTCGACACAAAAACGAGTGCTACCATCCTTTTTCTTTTCTAGGACTACAGGCGCGGCCCATGGACTTACAGAAGGTTCAATAATGCCTTGTTTTTCCATGTCCGAGATCAGCGCGCTCACTTCTCCTTGTTTGGCTATAGGGAGACGTCTTGGTGCTTGTCGAATTGGTTTGGCTCCCTGTGTATCTATGACGTGAGTTACCAAACTCGTTCGGCCTTGGTCATCCGGGCTTGTTGAGAAGATGTCACTGTACTTGGTGACCAGATCAGAGGCTCGTTTGAATAGCTGCACCGGCAATTTGACCTGCTTCATAATTGCAGACGTGGGTTCCCGGGCTTTTTCTGTGTCTTGCCTCCTTTTCCAATGATGGTCGTGAGTGGCTTCCAAAGAGGTGATGGTGGAAACAGGCTGGCAGCTGCCGATGACTTCTCCCGCTTTGATGCTCGTGGTTGAGTCTGCGGTGGTAAGGACTCTAACCGGCACATATCCGTTCCTTAATGATCTTACAAGGCTTCGTCCTACAATCAAACAGCGCAATGCGGATGTCCTCGTTGGCTCTATCAGATAAGATCGGTGGTCTCCAAAATCACCATCAAGCTTGGCCCATACAATGCTTTCGGAAGAATTTGGTACATCAGTGTCAGTACATACCACTACATTCATCTTGGGGATGTGGACGCTGGGATCCTCCATCAGTACTTCGACATTCTGCCATTTCAATCCACGTTTGCCCAAATCCAACGTGATTCCATGTGGTCGCAGAAAATCCATTCCGAGAATGCAGTCATCCATAATGTTCGCGACCAGAAAATTATGTCGGAACACAAGGTCTCCCAGCTGTATCTGGAGGTTGACCTATCCATGAACAGGTGCAGTTTCTCCCGTAGCAAACCGTAGTGAGAAAATTCTGCCCTTGTGAAGTTGTTGCTGTCTAACTAGGTCTGGTCGGATAATCGATCGGGTTGCACCAGTGTCGATTGTTATGGTGCAGTGTTCTCCGTCAATTTGACCCGGAAGGCATAAGTCCGCTTCTCCACGATGTAGTCTTGACACGGTGATGGTGGTGCTGCGGACATCGATCCTCCTAGCCAACCTCTGCCCCACGAAGTTGGCTCTTACATGTTTCCCGACCCCTCTGTTTGAAAGGCTTCTATTCTGGGCTCCTGACTCGGTCTGGATCTCCTCCTAGCTGCAAACTCTGGACAATAGCTCGGTTTTCTTCGCTTCTTGCAGTCTCTTTGCAGGTGCCCCTTCTCTCCGCAATTCCAGCATCTAGGCGCACCATTTACATGCGGGTTTCGCTCAATTTCCACGCGTTCACACCTGCACTCGTCTGTCACTACCTCACGAGCCCGGGCAGTGGAACGAGTCACATTTTTCGCTGCCTCAAAGTTCAGACTGTAAGCCAATGCGTCCTTAACCGTTTGCTTTTGAGCTAAACGCACGGCTTGTTGCAATTCCGGGTCCTTTAGTGCGCTGATGAATGCTTCTGTCGCTGCATCATCTCGATGTTCTGGGTCGTAGGCTGGGTAAGCCAAAAGTGCTAGTCGCTCAATGTCTTGAGCTAGCTGCTGTAGGGTTTCACCAGACTTCTGCACCCGATGCCTTAGCTGTGACCGATAAATCTGCTTCTGATGATCGTCTCCATAACGCATGTCGAGCGCATTCATTATAGCATTCGAGTTTGATTGCGATTCAACGGGGATCGTCTGCAAAAGCTCGGCAGCTGGGCCTCTTAGAGCACAAATCAGCACAGTTGCTCGGTCCTGTTCATTCTAGTGATTTGCCCTTGCGGCAGCTTCAAACTGGGTCTTGTAAATACTCCAGACCATTTGCCCATCGAATATTGGTGCTTGCACATTTCTGGATGTGCTTTGCGCTGCGGTTATAAGCGAGGCTGGTGAGTTGGTTACTACTGCCTTCGCTGCTTCCAATTCTTATTTCACTTTTTCCATCTCGTGGTTCATTCTCTCTTCGACCTGGCTGACCTTTCCCTCGACCTGGCTGACCTTTTCCTCGACCTGGTCAACCCTTTCCTCGACTTCTTTAATTTGTTTGTTCAGATGACCGAGCTTATTTCGGTTGACTGTTTCTCCAGCTTCTGTGTGATGTCTGCCTTGATTTCGAACGCATGTTGGTCTAGCTTCGCTGATTGTTCATCTAGCTTCGTAGTTAAATTGGACGACTGTTCATTGTGCTTCGCAGTTAAATGAGATGACTGTTGTCGCAGCTCTTGCTGCATCAGCATCAGCATTTGCATCAGCGCATTTTCAGGTTCCTCTGGTTTTGATATTTCTGCTTCGCCACCTTCTGCGCCTTTTTCTGCATCTGAGGGCTCACCCGATTCCAGATACGCACCTTCCGATTCAATTGCGTCACGCAAGCGTGCAATCAGTGTGGCCTTTGTACCTTGCGTAGCCAGGTTTCGCTGTTCCAACTCTTCCTTAAGCTCCGACATGGTCAATTCATTAATTTTTAAGTTTAGGCTTCGTGGCATTTTCAATGTTTCTTTAAATTTTACTATTGTGCACTATAAAAATGTTCAAATTTTCACTTCCAAAATTTTAATCTCACTTCTCGACACCACTGTCGCGTGTTTTCCGTTCGCGGCCAATAATAATTTTAATGTTCCGGGAAAGTGAAAGCGCAATGTCTTCTAATTTAAGTTAAAAGAGTTAAAATTCTAACACTTGTTCATAAATTTCTTATCGCAATTGTCTTCTCAAAATCACCTCACTATTACTTGATCGCTTTTCAATTCGCTTTCCACACACTATCGCAAGTTTTTATCGCGGTCAAATGAATGACACCATTCATTCAGCTCGCTTTTATATAGGGTCTCTAATCATTCAACTCAGTTCTCGTATATTGGTGAATAAGCGGGAACATTCCAGCATGAATGGGCAGTGACTCACTTTCAGATGTTAATAATGCTTGTTGAGTTCTCGTGGGTTCGAGTCAATTCATTTGTTGACGTTCTTAATGATTGTGAAAACAATTGCGACAGTAGCTCGCAGAATTATTTGTACATGTTATTATTTGTACATGTAACATTATCATGTTTATGATAATATCGCTCAATATATGGAAAAGGATTTATATTCATCAATACAATGAACTTCAAACCTATACTTGGATCTAATTTTAACAAAGTCCGACATGAGCTGATATACAGCAGGCATATCAATAGCTATTAGTGCGGATGCCTATAGTGGGTATGACTTTAAGCGAAGGCAAGTGTTATTCAGCGAAGTATGTTACGTGTCAGATTACGGAAACCCCGATGTTCTGAAAAAACGAAGAAACTACAAGGATTTTCAGGAAAGCGGTAGACTACTCAAGAATTTTTAGCTATCGTCCAGTACGTACTTTGTTTACCAGGAACGAACGCATATACAAAACGAGTATTTTTGTTGATGAATGAGTTATGGACATCATAAAAGTCTTCACTTAAAGTTGAAACTTTACATGCATTACTTATTGTAAAGTTTAATATGGGCAATTGAGAAAACTTATTTGTTATTCTCAATCAAAGTCCAGAATAAGTGGAAAAATACCACACTTGTGAGAGATATGATTACAAAAAAATACATTTAACTTGATATTAAAGGCTTTTTTGTTGTTTAATTACTTATATCGACACCTTAACACTTTTGCACCTAACTAAGTTATCTACTCACCTACCCAGCCCCCCTCCTAAAGTGTGTCGCCTTACTCAACTAACCTCGCAACTGTTAGTCGCTGTGGGCGTGCCATTGTTAGTCGCGCAATTTTTTAACCGCACGTTTTCAAATGCTGTGGACACCCAGCCTTAATTATTGAAAATAAGAACTTGGTTATAATCTACTTAGCAGCACTGTTGATTGATTTTATACGTACGAACCAAGTTTGATACTTTTTATTCTTTCAATATTGTAATTAGGGGTACATTAAAATTATCGAACAGCTGGCGACCATAACGTTCAAAAATGCTCCAAATATTCAACTACAGTAATCGCTCTGACTGCGCGGTTTTTTAATGCGCGATTTCTTACTGCGCGAGTTGAGTTTTTAGTACCAATATTCGCACTGCGCGATTGAAATTTCGCAACTGCGCGGTTTCCAAATTTTTTGAATTTCGTAGAACTCACTGCGCGTTGGCGAGGTTGTTGCCACCAATACATTGCATTCACAAGTATCGCGCGAATATTAACGCGAGTGCCCGTTTTAAGGCTAAATGTCTTCTATCGCCGTCACACGTAGGTATTGATACGCTTTTCTGTACGCAACATATTCGCGCCAGATTCGAATTCACTCTTTCTGAATTAGGTCGATGTTTTTATATACTATTTCAGTTTTTTTGTGGTGTTGTAACATCATTGTAATTTAAGACTGCGGGTTTGACATACATAGTAAGAATAAGTAGAATTTCTGCTTTGTGTGGTTTCTTATATTACAAAGAAATTTTAACAATTTCAACAGCCAAAAATTAAAATGGAAAAAAGTGGAAAAAGAAAAGTTTTAACTATGGAAGCAAAGATCAACATCGTGAAGCAAATAAAAAATGGTGAAAAAACTGCAGTTTTAGCGAAAAGATTCAATATAAATGAGTCCAGCATAAGAAAAATTAAGTCAAATGCAGAAAAAATAAAAAGTTCGCTTGTTTGTTCCACATCAATATCCACAAAGGTAATAAAAAAACCCAGAAATTCTTTAATTGAAAAAACTGAAAAAGTGCTTAGCTCCTGGATAGAAGATCAAAGGCAAGTGCCTCTTAGTTCTGATATTGTTCGAACAAAAGCGTTGTCAATTTTCGAACGTTTACAAGAAGATGAATGTCGAACATCTAATATAGAAAAAAATCTATTTCAAGCCAGTAAAGGCTGATTTGAAAAATTCAAGTATCGCCAAAATCTTCACAATATTAAATTCACGGGTGAAGCTACAAGTACTGACCAATTGGCTGCTTTTGCTTATTCAAAAACCTTGAAAGGTATTATCGACGAGGGTGGATATTTGCCAAGTCAAGTTTTTAATGCTGATGAAACTGGAATATTTTGGAAAAGAATGCCTAGTAGGACTTTTATTTCCAAGGATGAAAAAAGGGGTCCCGGTTAAACTCACTTCCAGTTCATTGGGCATCTAACAAAAAAGGAACAGCTGCTTTGGCACCATGTGAGAAAATTTATGAGGAACATAAAAAGACTGCTGGACAGTCTTTGATAACTAGCCATTTTCAAGGATAAAAAAGCTCATTAGAATTTTAATTACAGAATACTAAAAGAATCAGAATGATATTTTTTTAAATTTTTTATTGGTTTTTTCAAGTTAATTTATTTTTTAATTCCTGTAATGATTTCTGTTTGTTTTTGTTTTAATGTTTATATATATATATATATATATATATATATATATATATATATAAATATATAGATATATATATATATATATATATATATATATATATATATATATATATATATACATATAGATATATATATAATTTGTATGTCAAATAAACATTTTCAACATACTTTTTTGAATTGTTTCGAATATTTGGCACCCTAATTATCTGTTTAAAAATTTAACCTTTTTAAACTAGAATAAAATAAAACTAGTTTTGTTCCACGTATCTCTTTATTCGGAAAATGAATATAAACTGATTTTAAATTATCCTGAAATCCTTCTTAAATACTTTCTGAGATACATAACATCTGGATTCTACATATGCGAACGTCTAGGAAAATCTAGCAAGCAACTATCATAAAACCGAAAGGTCATAAACGGATTATCGCAAAGTACAGTGATCGTAAATAGAAATCCGTCGGCAACACTCCTAAAGGGATTGTGCGACGGTGGTCATAAAAGGTTTTTCCTAAATGCTCGCATCTCTTAGTTTTCTATGAATCTTATATTTATTAGGATGCTAATGTAACTCCTCCATCCCCTGTTCCAGAATCGTCCTCGATTCTTTTAATTACATTCATTTGTAAGAGAACCACAACAAATTTTAAAACATGAAAACGTAGTATAACGTTTGCATGAATTTTACATATTGAACTAAAATTTGTGTTACAATTCACAACTATAGACTTGAAATTATAATTAAAATAACAACCTTTTTCTGTGTGAATTAGCAGTAATACTGTACGTAATTTCTTTATAAAATGTTTTTGTACATATATTTTTTTTATATAGGACGAAGAGTAATTACATGTTTTTAGAATCATTGAAAACAATTTAAATGGTGCATAGTTTTTTCCAATATCTTTTTTTTCAATAACCCATGTGTCTGGCGTAAAAACTAGGAGTATGTGGCTGTGAAAGGGATGTTCTCTTCCTACGCTTAATTCGTCGCAATTATAGGAAGTCTATTGATCGCGTATATTAAAGTTATTGCTGTTACTGGCGATACTGGGATGTCTGTTTTTAGCAAGGGAATGTTAGGAACGTTTAGCTTTACGAAAGCGCTTAGGATGTATTTTTAGTTTGTGCTTATTTCTATTGAATTTTATATATCTGGGGTCTAATTTTTTGGATTCGGATTCTTAATATACTGTTCATCGAGGGGTTTTTCTCCGCGGTTTCTTTTATGATATTCATTGTGTTTCATTTGATTAAGTACTAATTTTGCGTGGATCTCATGGTTTGGTGTCGGCGTTTGCTGGTGAAACACGCTTCCTTGTTTTTCTTTGTGTACGGAGTGCACTGTTGCATTATAAATGCGAACACATTCTTGGACAGGATTTAGTTCAAGTAAATTCCTATCTTCTTCAAGTTGCCGAATAAGAAATGTACGCAAATTTTCGTTGAGCATCCTATGAGCTACTTCAACATCTGCATTGCCAGTATGTTGGTGAGGAGATGTAAAATGAATGGTTATACCACGATTTTTAAGCCAATCGATTGTTTTAGGTGAATTGAAAGAGCTTTCGTTGTCTGTGATGATATGTCGAGGGAACCCTTTCATATTAAATGTTTCTAACAAAGCATGGTTGATTGTATCCCACTGCCGATTCTTTATAGCACATAGAGCTAAGTATTTACTAAACTTGTCAATAATTGAAATATAAGGATGATTTTTATCTTTGAACCAGATGTCAAGGTGGTATGTATCTCGAACTTGGTTGGGACGTTCGGGTTTTTTGAATGGGAGTTTGACAGGATTGCGTTCATACTTCGACCGTTTGCAAATATCACAAGCGTTGATATACAAAGTGGCTAGTTCCCTCAATTTCGGGAAGTAATACTTGTCTTTCAATTCTTCATATATTTTGTCTATACCTTGATGGTTTGATTTTATATGCGTTCTAGCAATTTGTTCTTTGATTGAAGTTTCAGTGCAATTATGAAGTACTTTAGGGGCTGACACAATGCACATGTTTGGGTTCGATAATTTATGTTGACTATATTCTTTTTGAGCTAATAATAGAATTTCTTTATTGGGGAAATTGATGGCAGTAGTACCTTTTTGAAGACAGTGATTTTTAATAATATATTGAATTGTTTTAGGCGTTATTTCTTTAAATTGCAAATGAAGTATTTTTTTTCCTTGGTATTTGATTATCTTTGTAGAATTTATGTTCCCATGTTTTAGAAAAATCTGCTGCTGAAAGTGGTTTATAGGTTTCTCAGCTATAAATATAAAATGGTGATTGTCTTCTTGAGACGAATGTTGTGTTGCAATAAGTGAGCCATTGTCTTCTAAATTTTCAGTTTGCATTCCGGTTCCATTTTGCATATGTAAGATTTGGATGCGAGACAAGGCATCTGCAACAATATTTTCTTTGCCCTTAATGTGTTGAATATTGAAATCATATTCGCTTATTTTCAAGCGCCAACGTTGAAGCTTGCTATTTTCTTCTTTAATATTATCTAAATAGGTAAGTGGTTTATGATCTGTAACGAGCGTAAAAAGCTTACCAAACAGGTATGGCCTAAAACGTTTTAGAGCCCAAATGATTGCCAATAATTCTTTTTCAATCGTTGAATAATTTATCTCGTGTTTGTTCAACGTTCTTGATGCAAAGGCTATTGGCTTATGATCTTGTGATAACACTGCACCAAGAGCATGTTTTGAAGCATCAGTCGTTACAGTAAATGACTTATTTAGATCTGGATGGATGAGAATGGGTTCAGTTTGTATCTACATTTTAAGTCTGTTAAACGAATCCACATAAGATGGATCATTCAGGTCAATTTTTTTATTTTTTTGTAAATATATAGTCATCGGCTTGGCAATTTTTGCATAGTCTCTTATAAATTTACGATAAAATCCCGTAAATTCCAAAAATCTTTTGATTTCCGTCGGAGTTTTAGGAATCGGAAATTGTTTGATGACCTCTATTTTAGCGGGGTTCGGTTTGATTCCTTGTGGTGTCACTATGTGGCCAAGGAATTCGGTATGACGTGACAAAAACTTTGTTTTGCTAAGCTGAATTTTTAAATTAGCGTCACGCAAGGTTTGAAATATTTTCCTTAAAGTAACTTCATGTTCTTGTAAAGATGAACTGAATACCAGTATATCATCCATGTACACAATGCATGTTTTCCCTATGTGTTCTTGTAAAATATTGTTCATTAATTTCTGGAACGTAGCCGGAGCGTTTTTTAAACCAAATGGCATACGCAAGAACTCATAGTGCCCTGAGTCAGTGCTGAAAGCAGTTTTATGCCGATCTGAAGGCTCCAATTCAATTTGGTGAAAGCCTTTTGCAAGGTCAACTGATGTAAAGTATTGACAATTTCCAAGTTTTCCAAGTAAGTCGTCAATCTGAGGAATTGGAAATTTATCCTCAACAGTAAGTTGGTTAAGTTTCCTAAAATCAATCACTAATCTATATTGACCACCCTTCTTGGGTACTATCCATATAGGGTTGTTATATGGTGATTGAGATGGTTGAATAATACCTTGAGCAAGATCTTCTTGAATTTGCTTTGAAAGAAAGTCCCGAACTGTATATGGCAGTCGATAATTCCGTTGATACACTGGTTTATCGGAAGTAAGGGACAAGGAATGCTTAATTTTATGAGTGGAAGTCAGATTTTGATTTTCCTCATATTGAATGTCCTTAAATTCAGTCAAAATTCTTTTTATTACTGATTTCTCTTCTGCCGTATGTTCTACCTCAGGTGGTGATAATTTTGACTCCGTTGAATCATCATTAATATTTTTCAAAACCTCGGTAAAATAAATTTGCTCCTCCTCATTATTTGCAAAAGATATACGGACTTTGTCACAAAAAAGGGTTTGAGTTTTGTAATCAATAACTAGACCTACTGCATGGGCAATATCGTTCCCAATGATGGCCTGAAAATCTTTTCCTTCAAGAGAAATCAACTTCCATTCAACAGGGGTGTTAGAACCAAATTCTGCTGGAGGTAATGTTCTGAGGCATTTGAAGCTATTGAAGCTCATTGTTTTTATTTTCAAGGGCATATTATATGTTCGTTTTTGATGTTCAGGGACGATTCTTTCGTCAATAATAGATATAGTACTTCCTGTATCTATAATACATTTGAGAAATTTCCCACCGATTGTGAGCTGTACTGTTGGAAGCTCTCTTTCGAGGCTGGGAGCCGAAAATCCTGTTGCAAAGATTGATTTTTCAAATGGAGAGTAGATTCTCTTGATACGGCAGTGTTCACGGATACATCACAATTAAGTGTCAAGTCGTTCTGACGACTTGCACCATGATTTGGATTATTTCTAATATTTTGAGAAAGTGGTTTCAGATAATTTCGTGGGTTCTGATGGTTTTGGCTAATTAGGCCAATGATTCGAGCTATTGACTTCATGAGAATACTTGATTAAATTTGGTTGATTCAAAGGTGAGCGTTGTTCAAAATATTCTGGCTGTTGGAGATTATTTTTTTGAAAGGGATGAAATGAACTTGTGTTCGAGTTAGGCTTTTCAATTGAATAATTAGCTAAGTTTGATTTTACGAGGATACCGTACGCGGACTCCAGAGACGTGGGTTGTTGAGCGTATAAAATGGTTTGAATAAATCTAGGGCTATTTTGGATAAAAATTTCTGTGGCTAGTTGCATATTATAATTAATTGTTATGTTTTTATGTTCTTCTGACATATTTTCACAAAATCTTATTTTTGTATTTAGCTGAAATAATAACTTACGTATATATTCGTAGTATTTGGTTGAGCTCGTAAATCTCACACTTTGTAGCTTCAAAATGATTTGTCCGGCCGTTTCATGACTGACAAAATCTTGTATAAGTAACCGCTTCATTTCATCCCACGAAGGCACCGCAAAAGTTTGTACGATTTGTGCTGCAGGTCCAGAAAGTTTATAGATTATGCTCTGGTACATCAAATCGCGATCAGATTCATCTGGGTAAGTGGCTATTCGTGGTGCAATTTTGTCCATCGCGGATATAAACTGGTACAGTTGTTCTGTGATACCATTAAATGAGGGAGCTTGGGCTATGAGTTGAGTGATGAACTTGAACTGGTCGAGTTTTGATGGGGCTGCTTCTGACACTTTTGTACTGGCAGCTCCAGCTGTCGAATTGGAAGGCAATTCTAAAACAGAGGGTAAAATCAACGGAGGTAGTTGAGTGAGGTGATTGCCTTGTTGAGCCATGGTGCACTCGTTTTCAGTTTGGAAACAATTCACTTGATTCGTAACACACAGCGTTTTGAAGTACTCAATAAAATTTTCACTCGCCAGGATTAATTCAGTTCACAAACTAACACTTTTTTTTGCGTTAACCGCACGACTGCGCCAATTATCTGTTTAAAAATTTAACCTTTTTAAACTAGAATAAAATAAAACTAATTTTGTTCCACGTATCTCTTTATTCGGAAAATGAATATAAACTGATTTTAAATTATCCTGAAATCCTTCTTAAATACTTTTTGAGATACATAACATCTGGATTCTACATACGAGTATGCGCACGTCTAAGAAAATCTAGCAAGCAACTATCATAAAACCGAAAGGTCCTAAATGGATTATCGCAAAGGACAGTGATCGTAAATAGAAATCCGTCGGCAACACTCCTAAAAGGATTGTGCAACGGTGGTCATAAAAGGTTTTTCCTAAATGCTCGCATCTCTTAGTTTTCTATGAATCTTATATTTATTAGGATGCTAATGTAACTCCCTAACCCCCCATTTTCACACAAAATTGGCTTAATATAGCGCGGTTTCCTATTGCGCGCTGTTTTTGTGGAACTACTGCGCAGGTGGCGGGATTACTGTATGTGAGTATTCTGCATGCATAGTTCCTACTAAAGAGTTCCAAGGATGTGAATGAGTAAGAAGCATTTTGTAAAATAACAACATAGTCCTCTAAACCGATTTTAAAGATGAGAACAAATTAGCAGGAATAAATAAATGTAAAAATAGAAAATAAATAGCAAAAGAAACCAACTTAAATAGAAATGCGATTAAGTACGTAATACAAGTATTGTAGTTAGAAAACAAAATTAGTTAAATAATCAAATCTTCATCTGTTTCCTAAGTAAACTTTTTGTTTTGTTTTCCAACTGTTTTGTTATATTTCTTCCTCATGCATTCACTTACTTTCCATTGATTTCTTCTCAAATCTACATCTTAGAAAATGTCTACAATAAATACGAAAGCTTTACGATATCTTACCTTAATAAACAAAAATCTCGTTCTAGAAGATTTTATGAGAATAGAAAATGAAAAAAAAACTATATAGGTAATTGTTGGAAAAAAAAATTAAGAGATTTTAAAATGAAAATTGTAGTCATATGATATCAAAAATTCAAATTGGTAAGATTTTAACAAATTGAATAGCAAACCAAGGACCTTTAGAGTTTATATTCCGGAAACGAAAACCATTCTAATATCCTAACAATTAATCAACTCCTAGATCAATCAGAATTCTTAGAAACGTGCAAAAAAAAAACTTCTCAACGTAAAACAACGGACCATTCTATATATGTATGAAAATTGAATTTCCACAGATGCATTGACATCAAGCTGTTAAAACTAGAATTCAAAACTATTTTTGTATGTGTTTCCATATTGTGTTTGACAAACAACTAAAGTATAGTCAACAGTCTTCAATAAAAAATTAATAACGAATCAATGAAATAAATTGAAACATTTCTGCAAAAGTCACACATAATACTATGAATATAATATTGTAATTAGGAATCAATAATTCGATTTGGATCGTGTGGGGTGAAAGCAACAGCTCAGAGAATGGAAAGACAACAAATGGTGTGGGCATTATTTCTGTCTATCCTCTTATGAACTTTTATATAAATAAATAAATAACATAGACGGAAATGCATTTAACATTTAATAAATATAAATAAATGTAAAAATGAAAAATGAAATAGTATTTTTGATGATGATGATGACCTAGCAATCGTCAAAACAGAGCATTAAATGCAAGACGGTATATTTTTCTGACTTAATTGTTAAGATCCATGTAAGTTTATAATAGAAAACAGTTCCTTCTCAACCAGACGAACTAATTATGAAAACAAATTAATTCAAATGTAATTACGATAATATTAACGTCTTTTCTAATCGATATCTTGAATTCAATGAAATAAGCCAAATTACTTTAGATAAATTCCATCAAATATTGTATTTCGTCTAAATATAAGCAAAATGGTGAAGCTAACATTTGTGTTTCTTCCTATTTAGGAATCTTTACATTCAATTCTATGCAAAAAGATGCTGGCCTGCTAAATTAACGTTGAGATCTATAAGTCGCCAAGTCGTTAGATATTGAAATCCTATCAAACACTGGAGTATACTCTTGTCGTGAAGGATCAATGGCAGGTTTCTGTTGTAAAGCATCATTTTGTTCTGAAATGAACAATATCACAAGTAAAAATCATTTACACCCTTTTGTGGTTTCACATATCACTTGGAAATGTAGTTTTGTTTAAAAATGGAAAATTCACAAAGAAATTTGCCGAAGATTTAAAGTTTCTTCATTACTAGGAAAAACTCAGCTTCTAAGATGGTATCCGTTGATTTTTTGGAAACGATACTCAAAACCAAACAAAAATTAAGTGCGAAATCGAAAACTTAAGGTTTAGAAAACTGTTCATTAGATCGTACATCATAAAATTAAAATTATATAAAACAGGAGCCTTGTAAGGGTAACTTATTGCATAATTTTTACTCTAAAGCAAAAGTAATGAGCGGGATTGGCAAACCAACGACTAAGAACGATTCAATAGGACAAAAGGAACATAGAAATGTAAAACCGTAAAGTTAAACAAAGTACTTTAGAACATGCATATGTGAATTTGACAGAGTAAAATGAAAATAAAATAGATTTCGTGTTTAAAGTACCAAAAAAAAAACCAAAAAATTGAAATTATTTCGATAAGTCATTAAGACAAAGCATAATGTGAACTAAATTTACAACAATAAATTGTTATAATGTTGAATGGTCAGGATAGAGATTGCTTGGTTCGAAATGAAGATATTATATGAATGAAGCAAGATTCGAGAACATTTCTAAGTTGGTCAAGGAATAATCAAATTAAAAAAATGAAAGCTTGATCATAGTTAAAATGTAAAAGACGCTGGTAACAATCGTAAGGTTTTAATGAAAGAAATGAATCAAACTCTATTTTGTAAAATAACTAAAACGAAATTATGAGAGAGTAAGTAGATAAATTTGATGAATGATGGCTATTACGAAAACTTTAGGAGAAAATCTGATATATATTTATTAAAATGTTAATAAATGAATCAAATTTGTTTTATTCTTTTCCTAGCTTGAAATCAAAATTATTTTTAATTACATACAAAATTCTTTCTTCCAGATTTCAAAAATATAATTTTCATCCCCCATCTGCCAGATATTTAATTTGGAACTTGATGAAATAATTGAAAATATATTTCAACTTTGCAAGGAAAAGTCTTTTATTTCAGTATTAAGGCGCGATTAACACTTGCATGTCAAAGTCACAGAACGTAGAGAGTTGAAGTTGATAGGGAGCGGTCAAGCTCAGAAAAAGTCAAGACAGAGTTGAATAAAGGCGCGAAATTCAAATTATGATTTTAACATTCTCCCTGAATTCAAGCCTTATTTCATTAACTACATAATAACATACATGATATAGATTAATGATTATTTATAACAATGAGTTATGCAAGTACATGCCAAGTTTAGACCTTATAAAATGAAATTTTTCTTTTGACAATCCTTTTGTGAATATATCGGCAAACTGAGAGTCACTGCTTACAAACTTTAATACGATTATTTAAAAAAAATATTTTTCTTTAATGAAGTGATATTTAATGTCAATGTGCTTGCACCTCTTGTGAAAGTTTATATTTTTAATAACACTGATGGCACTTTGATTGTCTAAATGAAGACATATTGAGTCCTGTTTATATTCACCAATATCACTTAGCAATTGTTTTATCCACATTGCTTCTTTAGTGGCGGCACAAGCTGCCATGAATTCAGCTTCAGTTGTCGACAGAGCCACAGTTTGTTGTCTTTGACTCGACCAAGTCACGGCTGCCCCGTTCTTGAAGAAAACATAGCCAGTAACGGAACAACGTGTGTTCAGATCGTTTGCATAGTCAGAATTGCTGTAGCCAATGACTTCAGAAGCTTCTGGTGTATGTGAGTAGCATAGTCCATACTTTTTAGAATCTTTTAAATATTTAAAGATCCGTTTGATTGCGTTACAGTGACTCCGGTTGTAGCAATTGAGGAATCTGCTCACCAAACTGACTGCAAACATTATGTCGGGCCAACTCACTGTAGCCAGATGCATAAGGGCGCCCACAGCTTTGTAGTAATCTAGGAGCTATGGCTCTAAAAGCCAGCGCTGACACAGGCTCACAGCACAAACTCAATTTAACAAGGATTCAGTCGATTCAGTCACCTTCCCCATCGCAACACTCGTTTTTTTTTGCATGGAAAATAGGTCCAGAAAATGTCTTTTGTACTTAACTCCCGGGAAACAAAATTCTAAAACTGTTTAATATTTTGATGTGTAGTGATTTTATTACAATATCTTTTGAATATAATGTAACGAATTGCGGTGCAACGCGGGATACAAATGCTTAGAACGAAACGGTTAACCTTTTAAATTATATGAACGCTAAAATCATTGTATCATTTAAACCCCTTAAAATTTGTCTAATTCTTCCGATTTTTCCCACTTAATTACGCCAAATCATTATAAACGAAAATTGCTTTCAATTGATAACTTAAGCGAATCTACGAAAGACGACTTAGAATTTAAAAACAACCGAAACGAGTGTGCATTATCACCATCGCGGGTTCACCCATAGATGGCACTAATAAACGAAACTTTGCGCGATTTTCCATTGCTGTTTCGTTGCTCGATGGCTCGGCCCCGCCATTTTTTTGCAACTTGGGAAAACACGCGGGAGTTTGCGGGCTGTCCGCATAGAACGTGATTCGGTGTTGTTTTAAGCTGGTTTAATTTATTAGTGCAGTTGAGTTTAAATAGAAAGAAAGAAAAAAGTGGAATCTGTGAATTTCATTCGTTGGAAGATGACTTATTGGAGTAGCGGATTGAACAGGTACGTCGGGATAGGGAGCATAGCTTATCAAATTTAACCTTTGAATTAATTTTTATTTATTTATCACTGAACCTTATTATAAAACAAAACGCGAAACAGGTCGCGAACGGCTCGTGGAAAGTGGAAAACAGAAGAGAGGTGCTTGTTTATTTGCTGCAGTTACATTAATAGGGACCCGAACCTTATCATCTTGGGATATGGAGAATACTTAATCCAGTCAAATTACTGTTGCTATGTTCTTCAAATGATTGAATAACGTTTGGGCGAAACGGCTGACTAGGTAGTTTTGATGGTGATCAGTGAGAGCCTGTGTTAATTAAACAAGAAGCGTCGATAAATGTATATCTTTGCTCTCCTGTGGCGTTAAATATCGTGATATCTATGGGGGCCACTATAATGAAATTAGTCTACTACTAACTATTGGACATTAAATAGGTGTAATTGAGAGGACATTGATTAGAGAAAATTGGCGATAGGAATAAATAATGGAATGATGTTTTATAGTTGAACCATGTTTCATATTACAAAAACAATTAAAATTTAAGGAGCCCTAATAAGGGAAAATAGAGAACAATTAGTGTCAGAAGTGGACTTCAATCGTGAAATACTGCAACTGATGAAAAGTGAATAATTAATTATCACGTGCAGTTATTTGAAAAAGACAAAGATTGAGTAGTGCGAATTTTCAGATAATTTTCAAAAGTCAGAGATTGTAAAGCGTGAACTTTAAAGATGATTAAATCAGGAACTCGAAAAGCAAAATGCGTGGACATCCAGTAGCAAAGCTGCATTGCGTACTCGGTTGGTGGAAGTAATATCTACGAGTGGACAGGATCCAGATAACACGCCAGAACTTTAGCATCCAAGCACGCTACAAAATTAAGCCATGGTGAATCCAGTGATGCAGTTGCTAATGGCGATGAACACAAAAATGAATGAACTGTCACAAAAATCTCAGGAGTAAAAGAAAACATAAAACAACAGCTTGAGGAACAGTCAATTTCAAAAATTATCGACGAAAAATTGTTAGAAAATTCTTTGAAGCTCGAGCATGACCTTAGCCAGATGAGCGGGAAAATCGGGAAAGTGGACAGCAAGGTCTTGATGTTGATTGAGGAAGTGGAAAAGCTGAAAGTAACCTGGAACGAAAATATTATCGTCAAGGCCAAGTCATGCGTCAAAAATTTGGAGGCGCCAGTTTTCGATGAGCAAGCGTCTTGGAGCATATACAAGACTCAGTTCGAGCCACTACAGTAGTAAATAGCTGGACCGACAGCAAACGATATTAGTGAGCTGCGATTTCTTTTTACAAAACACCCCGCCCCAAATACCGACCTTTGAAAAGCAATGGAGACGGCGAACGCAGAGTCTCGGGGCTTTGCTGGCAAAAGCAAGTCGCCGACCATGTCACGATTGGATTAGCCGAGTGAACGTCAAAACAAACAAATTGTTTTCTTACATAAACCTATTCATATTATGAACTGATCTCATTCGTGCAAATCATTTTCATAACGGGCAAACACTTCAATTGACGATTTAACATAAACTTAATCTAAAACTATTTGATATTCTAAAATAAAATATACGTGATGTGCGAAGAACAAAGTATCTGGTTATCTGCGCGCGCGATAGTTTTAAAAATAAGAGAGCGTGTTTACGAACTTATTGGTGAGTCGAAACAGCCAACAATTAAAATTTGCGGGGAATACTCTGTTGATGTGAACTTTTTTGCTAAGGAATTATTACCAGTCGCCGTGCACCTAGAGCTGACCAAACTTTCTCAATGCAATCACGGTGTTAATAGTGCAAGGGTAAATACGGGTACCCAACGCCATTTGAATTGAGGACAAGCGCAATTACTCGATGGCCTGCCGTGATTACAGTGATTGATAACTACTCGTACACATACAATACCCAAGCCCCATTTCGATAACGATTTCAATCCGTTCGAAGAACCAGCACTGGAGCAGTACTAATTAGCTGATGCCGCGTTTGATTCGTTTTCGAGGTCTCGGCAACCGTTTGTTCGGATGATCGAACATATGTTGCCTCGTTGCAAATCAACTAGCAAGAACGAAGCTAGCGGGAAGAAATAAAAGGATTCGGCGGAAGACAGAAAGAGCACCTCTACAAACGTGGACAAATATCGAAAGAGCTCGTACAGCTCCCGTAACCGATCATCTTCATCACTAAGAAACCTCCGCTCAACCATAAGTGAATCAGGGAATAATAGTCATAGTCAGCGACAGCCATTCAGTTGGTCGTCTACGGATAATTTTATAGCACCACAACAACTGAAGGCCGGCTGCAGAGAATGGTGTGGAATTGCTTAAACGTATCATTGAAGTCGGAAATGAAACTAAGGCAAATCAAACCTATCCTTGAGCAGTCATGCAGGCAAATTTCTGCACTTTATGGAACTGGCAATAACATCAATCATTTGAATCGCAAAGACCTGATCGACTACAGAGATCCAACCTGTTATTATCGTATGAAGGAAGCTGCACGATTTGAATTCGATACACCTATAAATTGTGTACGACACTTCCTCGAAAATAATTTCATTCAAATTTTGAATCCTGACTTCGCTAGAACGCTACTGCTAGAAGCTGCTGTGATCGATCTAAACCGGATTGGCATCGTTGATGAGGAAGATATTAAAGCGTCAAAAGTTAATTTACTTCATTTAACAGGCGGTGGTTCAATAGCGAGTTTCCTCAGTTTTATTGCTAAACTGACCATTTTTCCGACATTCTTACCTCTTCGATTTATTGCCAGCGGACGGGAATATATTTTAACAAGTGATTTTATTTCTAAATTTTGTATGGCATTCGCCCAAAGAACCTCTATAGTGATAAGTGAAAATAATACTAATAGCAACAAAGCTAACAAAATTGAGAATTTACAGGACGCCTCCAGCACCCATCGAGCGCTCGACGGAACAAGCGGTGAGTCCTTTTAAGTAATAAAAATCTATGCCCAATATTTCATATTAATTATTTATATTATTAATAATAAATTATAAAATTTTTTATATATATATATATATATACAAAAATATGTAGATACATATATTAATTGGAAGCCTAGAAATTTAGTTGATGCGTTTTCATTAGCTGAACGTGATTAAAATTAAACATTTTTACTTTGTCTGTTGAAAAGCAACTCGGTTATTTCAAAACCTTACGAAATAATTAAGGAAAAACTGGATGGAATCTTAAGTTAAGAAAAACTAACTTGAAAAGCATAGTATAAACATGCAACATTTGGTATTTATATGCTATAAGTAATATGAGCTCTCATTGTTTTGACTCGAAACAGAATACTTAACGATTTATTAAGCAATCGATTTTTGGCGGTCCTTTACTTTAATTTATTTTTTTTTTATCGCTAAGTTTGAAATCTTTACATTTTCAAGCGAGTCATTTTACAATGAGTGGCAAATTAACATTCGTGAAGGACATGTATTGTAAATAAAATATTAATAAAAAAATGCAGGAGTAAATTTTAAAATCGGTCTTTCCCTTCCGGTTTTTCTGATCGGGTATAGAACCCGGTACGGTGGCAGGCTACCACCCCAAAATATGAGCCAGCCGCCGGGTACACATTAATTCCTTCTTTTGTTTCAGGTGACTTCATGGGTTGAGTGGCCCAAGCCAAGTGCCTTTTTATGGCATAGAGTTATGCAATTCAATTGTATAATTCTATGACATAAATTTGTCATCGGGGTACTCCCCTTCTGATGGGAAGGTTCATACAATTCAAGTTGTATGAGTTTTCCACTCAGAAGAGGAATACCTGGCCACTTCAACAAATTATCAATGGATTTATTCCGGTTGGGTGGGTATGAAGGGGCTCCACCACCACCCGGTTGCCCCTCTTTCATTTGTGGGCCCTGAATTTATTTGGGTAAAGACGAGGTCACCCCAAGTTCGCCTTTCTTTTCAGGTTTCACTTGTTCTCGTAACAAGTTATAATTCCCTCTGTGTAGTTATCTACAATTTTTGCGACTTCGGTCGTTTTCTTTTGATCTCTGAAAGCAATTCGTGAATGCGAAATTGTTTTGTAGTGAGTCCTCGTGCCGGGGAAACGAACCCGCCCCACGACACCGCAATGCTAGCCTGCCAGCGCATTCACGCGTCTCTGGACGAGGGCATTCTCGGCAGAAACCGACACCTTCCTCTGCCGAGGCAGCAGAACATCGCTGCAGTCCTTTACGGACATTATGAAAACTTTTATTCACTACAGCTTCTCTGTATGGAATGTTCTTCTCGTACTCTCCATCTCCTCTGTAGCTTCATGTGAGGGTCGGCTGGAACAGTATTAGGATTAGCATTATTCATTTCAAATCTATTTAATATTTATTCTATGTATTAAGTCTGATGTATTAATATGCAGTTACTAAATCTTTCTGTTTGCATTCCCACAAAATTAATCTCAAATATGTTTTTCAGTTCTCTTATAAATTCATTCAATGCTGATTCATCACTTGAGAATAGGAGACCGTCATCAACATAGAGACACAGATAGCATTTCTTCTTATTGACTTGACCAATGTACACACATTGATTGACTTTACTATTTACAAAACCAAATCTTTTCAGTGTAGAGTCAAATTTAGCATTCCAGCAGCGAGGGGCTTGTTTTAACCCGTATAGTGACTTGTTTAGTTTACATACCATATTTTTACCATGGTCCAACCCTCCTGATGGAGTTATAAATATGGTCTCTTCAAGTTTCCCATATAAGAAAGCTGTCTTGACGTCCAGTTGCATGATTTTGAGATTATTTTGTACAGCCACAGATAGTAACAATCGTATTGAATCATACCTGACTGTTGGAGCAAAAGTTTCTTGGTAATCAATACCTACAGTTTGTGCATATCCTTTTGCACATAGACGTGATTTATAACGTAGACCATTTTGTTCTTCTTTTATACGGAATACCCATTTGCATCCAATTGCTTTGGCATTTAGGAGTTTTCTACCAATGTCCATGTGTTGTTCTTCTATAGAGCATCCAGTTCTTCAGTGATAGATTTTCTCCATTTTTCTTTGTTTACGGATTTTATAGCTTCGGTGTAAGTCGTAGGCACATCTGAAAGTACTTCTTCGTGATGACACAGGTAAGTATTTTCTACGGAATCATCTAGATTAGTCTTTTCCTTATTTTTCTTTCTTGGTCTCATGGTGATTTTGCTGACTGGAGGACTATCAAGATCAATGCTGGTGTCCGGAATGTATTCACTGTCTGAAGTAGACGGGTTTTCGCATACAGTGTCATTACTACTTGTAGTTGAATCCATCTCTAATTCAGAGTTTTTACTCTTAACTTCTTCTTTATTTGTGTCAGGTTTCTTCTCAGATATTTCTACAGGAACATAGTCCGTCTTCACGGTAGATCCAAGGCATGTAGCATCTCGACTGTTAACCACTTTTCTTGTATTTGGTATTATGAATCGGTAGCCTTGGGTATGATCGCAGTATCCAATAAAGATCATCTTTTATGCCTTTGGATCCCATTTCTTGCGTTTCTCTTTGGGCAAGTGTACCATAGTTTCACATCCGAATATACGCATATGGTTCACCTTTGGCTTTTCACCAGATCACATTTCTTCTGGCGTTTTAAAAGATAAGGACTTCGTTGGAGAACGATTGATTGCATGTGCCGCAGTATGTATGGCATCAGCCCAGTTCATCTTGGGTAGATTGGCATTTAGGAGTATACACTTTGCTCTCTCTACTAGAGTTCTGTTCATGCGTTCTGCTGTCCCATTTTGTTCAGGTGTATACGGTAAGGTCGTTTGATGTACGATGCCAGCGCCTTTTAAATAATCTGAGAATTCCTTGTTGACGTATTCCAAGCCGTTATCTGTTCGAAGGATTTTTATGCGAGCACCCAGCTAGTTTTCGGCTTCATTTCTGAATTCCTTGAACTTCTTCAGAGCGTCAGACTTGTTTCGGAGAAAGTACACGAACACCTTCTTTGAATAGTCATCAAGAAATGTTATAAAATATCGGGTACCGCCCATAGTCTGCGTTTCCATTGGCCCACATTCGTCGGAGTGAACCGTTTCAAGAAGATTTCTAGCCTTGGAGCCTTCACTTTTGAAAGGTAGTCTTGTTTGCTTGCCTTCTGTACATGTTACACATGCGATTTCAGGTGCTTTTGTTGAGAAAACGACAAAGTCAGTGTTTTCTGTCATCTTCCGTAGACTATTAAAATTCAGGTGTCCCATATGTTGGTGCCACAGGTAAAAGTCTGGTTCTTTGACATCAGACATGCATGCATAGCCTTTTCCTGGCATATTCAGCCGGTACATGTTGTTGATGACACTTGCTGTTGCTACTATCTCATTTCTTCTGTTCATAATAACACAGCCGGTTCTGTCAAACTTAACTTGGCTGCCACTACGAATAATTTGACTCACAGACAATAAATTTGTTGCGAGTTCGGGAACACATAATACTTTTGTAAAAAGCACCTTCTTGTTTCGACCTTCGTCGTCATAAAAACCTAAGCTCACTTCTCCTGAGCATTGCACGGGTTGTACTTTGTTGTCTGCGTCTCTAATTTTCTGTATGGTACGAGCCGTCACATTTTCAAGCATATTCTTATCTCTTGTCATGTGTGAGGATGCATAGGAATCCACGAACCAGGCGTCATCTTGGCTAGATGTTGCCACAAACACAGCGGCATAGGAAGAACTGCTTGTTTTTCGTTGAATATCCTTCGTTTTGTATTTGCATTCAGAGCTTTTACGGCCATACTTTTTACAAGAGTAGCACCTCGGACCCTTAGTTTGCTTCTTATAATTGCTTTTAAATTTCTTAGTGACTGAGAACACTGTTGAGTCGCTTTCTGTTTGTCTAACGTCTTGCAATAGTTTTGATTTCACGGAGTCAGAGGTTATCTTCATGCCTGAGCTTTCAATAGCATTTATCATTGGTTGATAGGATTCTGGTAGACCGGAGAGCAGCAGTGTACCCAGCCATTCGTCTTCTACTTGGAAACCAATGTTTCTGAGCTTGTGAGCAGTGCACATCATTTTGCTCACATATTCCTCTACGTTTTGACATGCAGTAAGCGAGATATTACAGAGATCACGCAGCAGCCCAACATGGCGTGTCAGCCCAGAGTCATCGAATACTTTCGATAACTTGTCCCATACTTGCTGTGCAGTGCTAGCCTCTTGTATGTGCACATAATTTATTGGGTCAACTAGTAGAATTATCTTAGTTTTTGCACTTGTATCTCATTTTGTGTGCACTTCGACACCTGTGGCGGGTTCCATGCAGTCCCACAGCTCCTCATGCTGTAGATATGTTTTTACAGCAAATCGCCAGGTTGCATAATTATTTCAACCGGTTAACTCTTCATTTAATGCCAATTAATTATTTGCTGCCATTTTTAAGAACTCTTAGTCCAGTTATCACGAGAAAACAGAGAAAACACTTTGCAATTGTTAAATTAGAAGTCACGTTTTTGCGTTTTAGGTTGTGTTCACTATTTTTCACTGTAATGTTTATTCCACTGAAAGTTTTTGCACTGATTCTATTTTTGGGCTTTGCTGGGCTTTACTGGGCCCATAACCTGATGAAATAATTGAAAATATATTTCTACTTTGCAAGGAAAAGTCTTTTATTTCAGTATTAAGGTGAGATTAACACTTGCATGTCAAAGTCACAGAACGTAGAGAGTTGAAGTTGATAGGGAGCGGTCAAGCTCAGAAAAAGTCAAGACAGAGTTGAATAAAGGCGCGAAGTTGAAATTATGATTTTAACAGAACTATTACTGTATTTAATGTCGAACAAACTTTCCTTCACAATGCGGTGCTTTGGCTAAAGCAAGGGACCTGATTTGCTTATAGGAAGTTATAGGAACAGAGTCATAATTTTAAATAACGATCACTCATCTAAATCAGAATCGGTCTTCTATTGTAGACGTGGCTGTATATTTTCCATTTAAAAGAAAATTTCATACAAACATAATTCGCAAGAACTTTTCCCTTAAATGAAAAATAAAAATGTTTCAGATTTATGTTAAAGTTTTATATGATGGGATCCTATAAGACTTTAACATAAATTAGAAACCCAAGTGGAAGGCCACTCTACTTTGCAAGGGCACCTATATCAAAGAAAAATGGGTAAGCTCACCAGATGGTTAGCTCATGGTAGGGGGGTCAACCAACGTGGCGGGTCCTATATCAGCGTTCCATAGAAATGAAAATATCGAAGGTTTTCAGGTTTTAACAATTCATTATTCACAACGTAGCGAAGAATTATGCTTTTCTTAGTTCTTTATGCTTCCTTTAGTATATATACTTCATCTCAAGGGTGGTTTCTGGCAGATAGGAGTCGACAAGAAAGACCGAGAGAAGACCGCATTTTCAGTTGGAACCGGATTGTGGCAATTTGTGGTGATGCCATTTGGGCTTCGCAATGCTCCAGCCACCTTTGAACAACTGAGGGAATACGTGCTACGAAGCCTTACCTAGAAGACCTACTTGGTGTACCTAGATTACATCATTGTTATCTGGAGAACGTTCAAAGAACATATGCGGAACTTAGAAGAAGTGTTTTCCCGATTGCAACTGGCAAATGTGAAACTTAATTCCAATAAGTGCACCCTTTTTGCGGCTGAAGTTAAATACCTGGGACACGTTGTATCAGCAAAAGAGTTCAAAAAGACCCTGAGAAAATTGGAGCCGTAAAAAGTTGGCCAACACCAAATAGCAAGCGCTAGCTATGAAGTTTTCTGGGTCTAGCGACCTACTTTTGAAGATTCGTCAAAGACTTTGCCAAAACAGCTAAGTGTCTCCATCAACTAATCGAGAAAAATTTTCTGTATGTCTAGAATGAACAATGCCAAGCAGCATTTGTGACATTGAAGGAGAAGCTGTGTGAATCACGTATCTAAAACCGAGAAAAATGTTTGTAGTAGACACCGATACGAGCAACAGTGGGATTTGAGCTATATTCTCCTAGCAGATTGATGGCGAAGAAAGAGTCCTCTCGTATTACAGTCAAGTTCTCTCGAAAAGTGAGAGGAACTACTGTGTGACCAAGAAAGAGACATTGGATATAATAGAGGCCATCAAACAGTGCCACAAGTACCTATATGGCCAGAAATTTGTCCTTCAAATAAACCATGCATCCCTGATATGGCTGCTTGGCTTCAAAAATCCCGAGGAACAAGTTACGAGATGGATCGATAGATTGCAACCATATGGCTACAAAATTGTTCATCGGAAGTGCGGAGTTCATGGTATGTTGACGCCCTATCTCGTCGTTAACCTGCGAGTGATAAGGGTTGGTCATCGGAGGAGATTCAAAATGCCCAGCTAGCCAAAATCGGACCATTACTCGTATGGAAGGAGACACCCAGGCGACCAGAGTGGAAGGACATTTCGATGAACGGTGCCACTCTCAAAAGTTATTGGGTACAATGGAACTCCCTTAAGGTGGAGGGTGGCGCACTCAAGTGGAAATGGGAAATGGTGGATGGCAGCTCCTATAAGATGCAAACTAGCTGAATCCCCGATGTGGTTAAGCGAATCCACGAAGGGTTAATGGGGAGCCACCGGGGTGTTAACAAGACCTTAGCGAAATTGCAGAAAAGGTTTTACTGGCTCCACACTGGAGAGGACGTAGAGGACTGGTGCGATGACTGAGAGGACAAATGCAAACTTATAACGTGGGGGTACCGTTTGAAAGGATTGCTGTTGACATCGCAGGACCCTTTCCTGAATCCGAATGAGGAAATCAATCGACGCTGGTCGTGGCCAATTATTTCAGTAAGCTGCCCGAGTTCTACCCCATTCCCAACTAGGAAGCAACTACTGTAGCTTGTGTTAAATTGGGTAAGTAGGTACGGTTTACCTTTTGCAGTACATATGCATCAACGCCGAAACTTTGAGTCACTAGTTTTTGGCAAAATGTGCGTGCTGCTGGGAATACGGAAAACGAGAACAACACCGCTGCATCCCCAATCCGATGGAATGGTCGAACGTTTCAACGGCACACTTAATAAACACTTGAGCAAGATGGTTGACGAGAACCAAAGGGACTGGGCACAGTACATTCTATTAGCCTTGATGGCGTATAGAGTTGCCGAACATACATCGACGGACGAAGTCCCAATCAAAGTAATTTGTGGAAAGACTATTCGTCTGCCGACTGATATAAAGTAATGGTTGAACCAGATACATTGGACAGTGCGAAAACACCTCGAATTGGCTAATGACCACATGAAGACAAGGTATGATCTAAAGGCAAATCATACTGGCTTCCAGCAAGATGATATAGTGTGGCTATATAACCCACAACGACGGCAGGGTAGGCCTCTGAAGTTGCAGCATAATTGAGAGGGATCATACCGAATTACAAAGTGAATCAACGTCGTCATACATTGTATACAGGAGCACCGTAAACCAAGATCCAAAATGAAAATCGTGCACCTGGACCATCTTTCCCCATATTACACCCAGAGAGACTTAACTACCACTTTCGGCGCATCTTTTCAGGGGGAAAAGGGCTGAGGTGAGGGCAGTGTTACATGTCCATACAATTTTGCAAAATACTGTCGCTATTGTTGTCGAAACAGCATGACTAACATTGAATGAAAAGAAGCAACAAATGACGTCAAAAGCATATACTCGAAAGCACAAGATTGGACCAAGTAGATCTGTGATCAATTTCTTAAAGTGAACAAGTGACGTCCCTTTGGGTATTCAGAATTTCTGGAATACTCCAGGTAGTTCTCGTCAGAACATTCGCTAACACACGAGAAATGGATTGAATGACTAGAGACCCTATATAAAGCCGAGCTGAATGAATGGAGGATAGAGTTATAGTAAAACTGTGATAGTTAAGGTGCGATTGTAAAAACTGCGATAAGGGCAGAGTGCGAATTAAATGCGATAGTGATTGATAGTGGAGTAAAAGATTTTCTTGACATATTTGAAAAAATTTGAAACACAAATTGATAGACAAGTAAAAAGTAAATTAAAATGTGATTTGTAAAGTAGTGAAATTAATTATTGTTTATTCTTAGTAAATGAACTCGTTTAACTTAATTTATAAGACAGTGCATTTTCACTTTCCCGGAACATAAAACTTTCCCGCCGCGAGCCATAACAAGCGACAATATATATCCATATAACCTCTCCGCACACACCTTACCAACTAATTTATAATTATGTCACGAGCCCCCTCCCTGGACAAAATTTCTGGCTACGCCTCTGGTTGTCGTCGTAAACACCTGCCTCCATAATTTTTTAAAAATGTTTTCCAGATCACAGGTGTCTGATCCCGAGGGTGGGTGGGGGTGATACAAATTTTTTGTATATTTCCATTCTTATGCGCACCTCGAAGCAAAAAATATCATTTTAAGGCCTGTTTTGAAAAGCTCTCATTGAGACCTTTCATTTGATATGTACCTTGGATGGTTTTTTTTTAAGGGCCACTTCCCTTGTATACTTTATAAAATTTTTTAGTAATTGAACTTTGAAGAGGGCACCACTGCATCTACACAACAAATTTGATGTTTCTAGCTTATATCGTTTGCGAGGAAAATTGCTGTGACACACGGATGGATAGCTATACAGAAAGGACGCGATTTTAGTAGGGTTTTGTAAAAATTTTTTGCAAAAACCCTAAAAATAAGATATAAACAAGTTGGGTAAAAAGACCTACGCTCATGTCAGAAGGGTTTTGTATTCAATTTACAAAATGCAGTCACCAGATCGAATCACATCAAGAAACATGTCAAAGACGATTTTATTGGAGAAAATATGAAATACGAAGATCATACTATTATTAACAAAGTTGAACGAATTTCGACTTCTGAGTTTTTTGTATTGGTATACTCATAAATATCTCCCTTGATAATTATTTCACATGTCCAGCCGCGACGGAGGAAACACATTTTTCATGTATTTACCCCCTGTGCCCCACTGAAGCAAAAACTGGCAGTTTAACAACTGTTTTGAAAAGCTCCCATGTAAACTTTTATTTCATACTCATATCGGCTACGTTTGATGATTTTTTTTTTCAGGGGCCACTCTCCTGTACTGTTATCATCGATTAATGGCCAATTTTTTCGAATCCTAGAATGGTTACAAAACCCTTTTGCTAGGAGCTCTCTCACGCCTCCTTGACTTGTTTCACTTATGAGCATTAATTGTAGGTACTCATCTTCAGTCATTCATTAAATTGAATCAAGTGTTCAAAGCATGCACCTTAAACGTTGAAGTTGGGAAAAAATAACTCAAAATTATTCAATCTTCGCATTTTAAACAGCCACTTTCTTGGTTTACGATTACTGATACCACCAGCTCAACCGATTCTCAAAGATATACATGACACCTATCATTCCTGAAATTTTCATGCAAATCCTAGCAAAACTGTAGTGTCTGAGTCGGTAACAAGCGCGTGTTGTTCCATAGCCATATGTTGCCATAGTAATAAATGCAGCGCATATTGTTCCAGAGTAATACGGGAAAATTCAAACCGCTATAACTTCGCTAAATATGATTCAATCTTTATGAAACTTTCAGAATAGATCAATCTTATAAATAGTCATCTGTGTACTGAATTTCATTGAATTTAAGGGTAGCGTTTAGATTTTATTCAAGAAAACATAAAATCGATAAATCATACTATTACTAACAAAGTTGAGTGAATTGCGACTTCTAACGCATTTGTTGTTGTTGTACTCATCAAGACCTACATTCTTGATTTTTTTCAGATTTTTCGGATCACAGGTGTCCAATCCCTGTGCGCCTCTCGAAGCAAACTTTGCCAAACGAAGACCTGTTTTGAAAAGTTCTCATCGAGACCTTTCATTTGATACCCATATCGGCCACCTTCAATGAAATTTTTTTTCGGGGGGTCACTCCCCTATATGGGGAGACCCCCCTTAAATGCCTTATAAAATTTTTTTATATTTGAACTTTGAAGAGATCACCACTTTACACCTACGTACAAAATTTGATGATTCTAGCTTAAGTAGTTTCCGAGAAAAACTGCTGTGACACACGGACGGACGGACGGACAGACAGACAGACGGACAGACAGGACGCGATTTTAGAAGGGTTTTGCAAAATTATTTTACAAAACCCTAAAAAAGAAGAAGTGCCTAAAAGAAGGTGAAAGTTTAGATTCATGAATGGGAGAATTCCAGCACGGCCGGAATTCCCAACAATTGTAGGGATGACCCAAATCCTGAGTGTCTCATACAACCGAGTAAAGATGGAGCGCAATTAGGGATAATTAGGAGAACGAATGAATGTGTTTTACGTTAAAGGCCCCGAGCAGTTTATTGCACTCATCCTGAAGCTCCTAAGATACTTACCCAGTTCGACTATGAACCACTGCAGAAATAATTTGTGGCACAAACTTAGCTACATATCAATTGGCTGCATTGCTCACACCAAAATCCCGCATAAAAATTTTCTGACCCTGAAGTAGCTCAAGGAGGCGAACTCTAAGGTTATAACGCTGAGCTCTCTGATGCCAGATTTCTTCCAACCTAGCTCTGACACAGTCTTGTACAGCTCACAGACAACCAGTGTTCACATATCATCTTTCTAAGCCAAGCTTAACGCATTTGAGAGCACTGTCTCGAACACAGATGGCAACATTGTCATTACCGAGAGACTTCAACGCTAAAGTAATGAAATAGCGCATGACTTTAACAGATCCGTGGGGAGAATGAATACTTGAAATGATGGCCAAGATGGCGCTCGTCATACCAAACACCGGTAATGCCCTGACTTTCCACCTTATTGGCTACAAAAGAACCATACCGGACATGACATTCACCTCGGAGTCATTAGTACTAAGCGTACACAATTGGAGAGTATTATTGCCATCAACCAGTGATCATCTGTGCATTCTACTTAAGATCCGTGATATTGTCCCTCGACGTCCGTACTCTCAATTTTCTTCTCGTGGAGGTGCTCATAGCAGAAGCTCCTTTGCAGGTTGAATCACAGGGGATCGAAAAATTGGGAGATTAAAACGTTGGAAACTCAACTATGTGCATCATCACGACTGCTTGCAATGCTTCTATTCGTAATTGAAAATCCTGGCATGGCCAGCCCCTAGTTTACTGGTGGTTGACTGAAATCGCTGAAAAGCGAAGGGAGTGTCACAAGCTTCAGCGTAGCGCTCAACATGCGCGGAATAGTGACGAAGCATGCAATGGGTAGCAGCGCATAAATTGTCTAAGAAATGCCTTCGCAAATTGACTAGCACCAGCAGGGCTTACTGCTGTCAAGGTCCAGTGGACAATGTGAAACAAGTATCCGTGGGGCCTTGGATATAAGCTAGTGATGCGGTAGCTTGGTGCTCTACGGCCGTCTGGAATACATGAAGTGGAAACTATGGACGAGAAAGTGCAAGCACATTTTTACGTCCAAGTTGACGCTGTGCACGTTAAAAGAGCAATCGATTGCCCACTCTACACACAGCCGGATATAGAAAAGGAAGTCCTTACACTGAAATTGAGGAAGCTCCAGGCCCAGATCATATTCTAGCTGGGGTGTTTTAACTTGTCCATCATCATTACCCTGACATGCTGCTTAGCACAGTCAACGCTTGCCTACGGGACGGGGTTTTCTTGGTACGATGAAAGGTGGCGAGGTTTGTGCTGATCATCAAGGGGAAGGGAAGTCGTGGATCATCATCTGCATACCCCCCGTTATGCATGCTAGACACTGCTGGGAAAGTGCCAGTGAAACTCATCAAGGGAAGATTCACTGAAGTGATTTATGTTGCTGGAAGCCTATCTCCTCGATAGTACAGCTTTGGAGAAGGATGCTCCACGATTCATGTAATTACAGAGGTGTTGGGATATAGCCGCACCAATGGATGGGTCGTCCTGTTGGTGACACTTGTCGTTTGGAACGTCTTCAGCACCACTATAGCGGTGGGTATTCTGGATAGGCTGGAAACCCCTTTTCAAAGTCCAGAATATCCTATGCGGCTTCTGAGGGACTGTTTGAAGGACTGAAGCCTGCTTTACAACACGACACAGACTCAACGAAGAATGGAAGTACTATCAAGATGCAAGATTAGTCGCACTTGATCAGCTATGCGAGTGATGTTGTGGCTCTAGTCACTGGACACACCATTGAACAAGCGCAACTTTGGCTAGGTATGCTAATGCGCCAAGTGAGCGACAGGATGACTGGTCGTGGGTTATGTCTAGCACTAGAAAAAATGGGAGTGGTCATCTTGACAAGAAGGAAAATCTCTAGCATAAGGATTATCAGTATTGGAGACCTACTGATCAAATTGAAGCCAGTGGTGAAGTGCCTGGGGCTACTGATAGTCTCAAAGATGAGTTTCTCTGAGCAAATCAGGGTTACGGCTAAGAAGCCTGCTTCAGCAGTACCCGCTCTAAGTCGACTTATGGTCAACGTAGGGGGACCCAACCCGTCAAGAAGATACCTCTTAATGAGTGTTGTGGGGTCAGTGCAACTGCTTGGAGCATAAATATTGGGAGATGCTCTCAGTAAAGAGGTATACCGAAAACGTCTGGCACAAGGACGAAGAAGAGGAGCACTGACGATTGCATCTTCGTTTCCCACAGTCTTTGATTTGGCAGTGAGAGTTATTGCAGGTTGATACATGTTGCCCTACTTCCTAGAAAGTGTCGCACTCTTTGCCTGCGTCGAAACGAGAAGGAGAGGAGAGGCCGTGCTCACTCAACGATTGGCTACAGTGTTATGTGAATTGCCCGATAAGAAGGTGGACCGCGTGCCTCATCACGCTTGTGAGACCATGGTTAAATCGAAGACATGGTGACGCAGCTTTTGAGCAGGCGTGGGTGTTTTCAGTCTTACCTGCACAAGATTGGTAAGTTATGGTCCCACGATTGTCGGTTTTGCTCAGGAGAGGAAGACAATGCTTGCCACACTTTTCTCGCGTGCACATAATCTAACAGGCTACGAAGCGACCTCTACAGGGAGACGGTTGAGCTCATCCCGGATAATATAGTCACGGTGATGCTCAAATCGCATGGCAAATGGAACCAGGTGGCACATTATGTTTGAGCTGTCCTAAAAGATAAAAGGGACTGACAGCAGCTGAGGGTATTGAGGCTGGAAAATCATTTGTCTAACAATTTCTCTTCCCCTCTCCCTTCCCGCTTGAAGAAGGATCTCCCAGCTTGAATGCACCTCATGGAGTGTAACAAACGAGACCTGGCCCGGAGTAATGTGTCCAGACTGGGTTCTCGGTCTGACAGGAGAGGTGTTTAGTGGGCAGTCCACTTGCTTGCTAGTATAGGAGCCCCATGCATAGTGCGTAAATGGGCATTTACCTCCAAACCACAAAAAGAATTATATAAATAATAAAATTGATAAGTCCAACGAGCGAGAGTAACAGGAAATCGACGATATTTCTTTTAGAGTTATTCGATTTCAATATTCTTCTGACTTTGTCACTAGATCTAGAGGAAAATTGATCCCTTTAGTGACATTTTTGAATATTCTAGTGACTAAAAATAGTACAAAAATTAAATCAACCTTTGTATTCATTTGGGATTTTGCTCCAGACAACCATAGTCAGTGCGATCTCGAGGATGGCAATTTAGAAAAATAAAATGTTGAAGCTTGTTCGGAAACTGAAACTAGTATCATTAAATTTTTGTGGAAATGACATAACATATGTTGGAAAATTTATCTCAGTTCAGCTAAATGTGAGCGGTAAAAACAGGAAGATTAGAATTCTTGAAATTACCTTCTCCTTATCAATGGGTTTTTAATAATCTTGTTACAGGTGAACATTGAAGTTTCATAGAGTTGCTCACGTACGTATTACCGAGCTGCACTTTATTAACTTATATGATAATCTAAGAATGTAGCCAACAACGGGAAATTCTAAGCCATATAATATTTTTTCGCCTTTTAACGGTCGCCTCCGACTCACACGCTACATTGTTGTCCATACGCGAGCAGAAGCAAGCGCCAAAAGCACCAAGGGCCAATGCGAGCTCGAAACGAAACGCAAAATTCCCGGCACTACGACTTGATCACACAGAAGTGGAAACTTTCGACATTTATTCAACATATGCGGCAGCACAAAATTAATAATCCCTTGAAGTAATCAAAATCGCGTCGCAAACCAAATAACATGCAACGTGAGGAGGTTCAGATGTCCATGTGACAAGAGGTGTTTGTGATATTTTTGACAATTTCCGGGCATTTACATCATTTTCAAATCAAGTTTCTGTGCTGCGTGCGTTATTTTCATTGATTCTACTTTCGGGCATAGACTCCCAATGAATTTTGATGCGGCATATAATTTGATTAATTTAAATTCAAGCCTGAGTGCTGTTGAAATTAACATATAAACGATTTTGAGTGCGGATCTAAACGTGAGGCTGTCATTTAAGTTAACATTCCTATTAGCTGTGCAGCCACTAAGCTTCCGGCCAAAGACACAAACTTAATGCTCCCGCCGGCGCCGCAATCATCTTCACAGGCACGCAGATCCAGCAGAGATGCATACAAGCCGCCAAAGAGAAACGAGCTGATTAACGAAGCTAAAGCTGCTGCTAAGGCAGCAATGGCACGCATGCAAAAGAAAAACACGTGAATTTAGCACTTCATTGGCAGCAATTAAAGCACAAACTTAAAAGAAGCAGCAGAAAAAAACGTTGAACCCAAAGAGCCCAGTACATCAGAAAATAAACATCTAGCATGTCAAGGCATATATTTTCGTTATTGATCGATCAGTGACGGAATGTCATCAAGAATGGAATCGATCATTCTGCGAGGATTAAATGATTTTTATCGTGATGAAACATGGATACAACTATTGAATATCGTACCTCCCCTCCTAACCATTCACTTTCTCCGAACAAATTCACTAATATGCACCACGGAAGGATAAATGAGCAAATCGTGACATTCCCGAGGAGAGATTCGACGGTCAAAATTATGTAGAATTGGTGGATATAAATAACACGCACGACACACTACGAGGTGGTACAGCGATACAACTGCCGACGGGGATAAGGAAAACTGAATATACTAACACCTCAGCTCAGAAAAAGGGAAATGCGAGGATTATCGACGGAATCCTCATCTCGAATTGAGATGTAGATAAACATTATTAATAGTTCGAACTGTCAGCCAAATGCATTCAGCGCGGAATGCACTTTATTTCTATCAGGATCGCCATAGAGTGGAATTCGTTGTGAGAGGAACTCGTTGTGAGAGGAACTCATTGTGAGTGGAATCGACACGAAGGGAACTGCTCTCATGAGCGGAAAAACTACTCCTGAAGGGCGGCGAACCCTGAGACAAGATTTCCGAGGTGAATTGGAGGAAAACGTTAAGCGGAGTTTATTTAAGCCCGGAAAGGTTGGCGAGCTTTCTTTTTTGAGTTTTCATGAATTGGCAGAAGAATAAGACAGAGTGGTAATACGACGAGAACATTTTTCGAATTTGAAATTCTGGGATTTTGACAAGGAATCAGTACGAGACCTCTTGCTGGTGTAGGAAATGAACGCATATAAGTGGCTTGAAATTTATCATAGAAAATTTTGTGTTGGAACACATTATTGAAAATAAGAAATATATAGAAACAAGTTGAAGTAGAAGGGGAGTGCTCCTGCTAGAAGGATATTGTAAAACAATTAGTAAATCAAACAATTTATTCTGCATATCAAAACTTGACTAATATACAGATTCCATAAACTGAATTGGAAGAATTATTATGGTAATTATATTTTTATATTCGTTGCCATTTTGTTTCAAGTGTTTGGCCCCATTGTTTAGTTAGTCATGAGAACACATCAATATTATAAACCATTTCTAAAGTTTTTATCAAAATTCCTACATATTTATGGTGGCTAGGTCCGTTACAAACGTATATCTCCCTAGTATCACATGTTAATGTTGTTGTAATTGTTAAATATTTAATCGGCTATAACTTAGCTGTTTATTGTTCAATTATGGTGAAATTTTCAGAAAACATATAATTACTTTCAGAAAACATAAATTGTTAAATCTATTGAAAATCTCCATATTTTAGCGCTGTAATTTAAACAAAAAGAAAAATATAATTTAAAAAAAACAACCCTATTTATTTGTTTTCTGACAAATATATATATTTCGGGAGTAAATGTTCTCCCTTCTTCAGTGTCTAGTTTTTCTGAAGAGAAACCCTCAAGATGTACAATATATATGCTAAAGCTAATTAGTTATTAATGACCGTACTTAACAAAAGGATGCATATCAATGAAATAACAGGTCATAAAAGTATACTTTAAATGTGGGTCAAATGAATTTTGGTGGAACTATTAATTTATTTTAAATTATTTTAAAATTTTTGTAACCTGAACTTAATTATTTAGAAGTAATTTTAAAAGAGGTGAATAATTTTAGAAGAGATGAATTTGGATTATGCGGCAACATATGGAAAAGCGATTGAATGATGATGTTGGCAATGGAGATTCACCTCTTTTAAAATTACTTCTAAATAATTAAGTTCAGGTTACAAAAATTTTAAAATAATTTAAAATAGATTAATAGTTCCACCAAAATTCATTTGACCCACATTTGAAATATACTTTTATGACCTGTTATTTCATTGTTATGCATTCTTTTGTTAAGTACGGTCATTAATAACTAATTAGCTTTAGCATATACGAGGTGAGTTTAAAAAGTATCGCGAACTTTGAATTTCCGCGGGTTACGTATATTCGAATTTCGATTTTTGTGTGGCGTTATGTTGGTACTCATGTCTGTCACTTATGCCGACAAGCTCGGCCATTTTGAATGTTCACTTAATGTGATAGCTGCTTTACTTGCACGTGTTTTCAATCGTCTTCGATTTTTACTTATTCAAAAAAATGGATCAAAGAACGTGTATCAAATTTTGTGTGAAAAACGAAATTAAGTGCGCGGATGCATTCCGAATGTTGACTGTGGCATACGAAGAAGCTACCTTGGACCGAAGCAACGTTTATCGGTGGTACAAAATGTTTTTAGAAGGCCGAGAAGATGTGAACGACGAAGAGCGTGCCGGACGCCCGAGCACTTCAACAACAGACGAAAAAATTAATGAAGTGGAGAAAATGGTATTGGCCAATCGTCGAATCATCGTTAGAGAAGTTGTTGAGGACCTAAACATATCGATTGGCTCGTGCCATTCGATTTTTATCAACGATTTGGGCATGAGACGGGTCGCCGCGAAATTCGTACCAAAATTGCTCAATTGCGACCAAAAACAGCAACGCATGAACATTGCTAATGAGATGTTAAACTCTGTCCGCGACGAACCAAATTTGCTCCAGAGGGTCATAACTGGTGACGAGTCGTGGGTTTATGGTTATGACGTGGAAACCAAAGCTCAATCATCTCAATGGAAGCTGCCGCATGAACCAAGACCGAAAAAAGCGCGCCAAGCTCGGTCGAATGTGAAAGTTTTGCTGACAGTTTTCTTCGATTGCAGGGGCGTGGTGCATCATGAATTCTTGCCACAGGGAAGAACGGTCAAGAAGGAATATTACCTGCAAGTTATGCGCAATTTGCGCGTAGCAATTCGCCAGAAACGCCCGGATTTGTGGGAGAACAAAAATTGGCTTTTGGACCACGATAACGCCCCTGCCCACACATCGTTGCTTGTGCGCGACTTTTTGGCCAAAAACAACACACTAATGATGCCGCAGCCACCGTATTCCCCAGATCTGGCCCCCTGTGACTTTTTCTTGTTTCCTAAACTGAAGAGGCCCATGAAAGGACGACGTTACGCTACGCTTGACGAGATAAAGACGGCATCGAAGGAGGAGCTGAACAAGATTAAAAAAAATGATTTTTTGAAGTGCTTCGAAGATTGGAAAAACCGTTGGCATAAGTGTATACTATCTCATGGGGATTACTTTGAAGGGGACAAAATATATATTCATGAATAAATAAATAATTAAAAAAAAAAAAAAACAAAATTCGCGATGTTTTTTGAACACACCTCGTATATTGTACATCTTGAGGGTTTCTCTTCAGAAAAATTAGACACTGAAGAAGGGAGAACATTTACTCCCGAAATATATATATTTGTCAGAAAACAAATAAATAGCGTTGTTTTTTTTAAATTATATTTTTCTTTTTGTATAAATTGTTAATTTTGGGAAATTTAAAGGTCCCATTTTGATTTTATAAGCACAAACGTAAAATTTATAAAATGTACTATTATTAACAAAGTTGATCGAATTTTTACTACTTTGGTTTTTGTCGCCCTTGTACTCCTTAAGGCACACCTATGTGATTTTTTCCAGATTTTTCGGGTCAAAGGTGTCCAATCGCGAGGGGGGTACACTAAATTTTCGTACATTCCCCTGCACCCCTCAAAGCAAAATTTGTCATTTTAAGACCTGTTTTGAAAAGTTCTCATCAAGACCCTCCATTTGATACCCATATCGCCTACATACGATGAAACTTTTTTTCCGGGGGCCACTCCTCTATATGGGGAGACCCCCCTTGAACACCATATAAATTTTATTTTGTGGTGAAACTTTAAAGAGGCCATCACTTCACACTTACTTACAAAATCGTATGGTGTGACACACGGATGGACGGAAAGACAGGACACGATTTTAGTAGGGTATTGTAAAATCATTTTACAATACCCTAAAAACACGATTCGAGTAAAGTTTAAATAAGCTTGGTTTTCTTGCTACCATATACATAACCAGGCAGCAAGACCTGAGCAGGTAATTAAGGTAGTAGTGTTCGGCAAGTGGAGTGAACGATAATATTGTCACGTGATGGTTTGCGGCCGATAATTTCAATATTCCACGAAAGTGAAAATTAAGTTTAAAGAGTTTGTTTACTAAGAACGCACAATAATTGATTTCAATATTTTACAACTTGTTTATCAATTTTTACTTCAACTGTCTATCACTTCAGAATCAATATCGCTTTTAATTCGCACTCCACACTATCGCAGTTTTACTATATCAGGGTTGTAATAATCCCTCCATTCATTCAGCTCACCTTTATATAAGGTTTCTAGTCATTCAAACCATTTCTCATACATTGGCGAACTACCTGGAATATTCGAGCGATACTGAATGGGGCAGTGACGTCACTTTCAGATGTTGATCATACTTGGTGGGTTTTCGAGTACATTCGTTTGTTGATCATGATGTTCTTAACGGTTGTGAAAACAATAGTGACAGTAGCTTGCAGAATAATTTGTACATGAAAAACTGCCCCCACCTCAGTTCTTTTCGCTCCAAAAAGATGTGTCGCCAGTTGTAGTTAAGTCTTCCTGGGTGTAATATGGGGCAAGATGGACCAGGTGCACGAATTTCATTTTGGCTCTTAGCTTGCGGCCTTCCTGTATGCAATACACGACGTCGTTGATTCACTTTGTAACTCGGTATGGTCCCTCCCAATTATGCTGCAACTTTGGAGACCTACCCTTCTGCCGTCGTAGGTTATATAGTCACACTAAGCCATTTTGCTGGTAAACATGTAGAATTTGTCTTTAGATCATACCTGGTCTTCATGTGGTCAGTAGCCAATTCGAGGTGTTTTCACACTGTCCGATGTATCTGGTTCAACCATTGCCTTAGCTCACTTGCGTACTCCGAGATCGTTTGGAGTTTCTCATGGGGTGTTTCGAACGTTATATCAGCCGGCAGACGAAAATTCTTTCCAAAAATGACTTTGGCTGGGGCTTGGCCTATCAATGCATGCTCGGGAGCTCTGTACGTCATCAAAAATAGTAGGATGTATCAGTTCCAGTCCCTTTGGTTCTCATCAACCATCTTAGCCAGGTGTTTATTGAGCGTGGCGTTGAAACGTTCGACCATTCCATCGGATTGGGGATGCAGTGGTGTTGTCCTCGTTTTCCGTATCCCCAGTAGTTTGCACATTTCGCCAAAAATTAGTGAATCAAAGTTTCGGCTTTGATCTGAATGCAGTTCGCAAGGTACACCGTCCCAACTGACCCAAATTCACACAAGCTGTTCGGCTACAGTAGTTGCTTCCTGGTTGGGAATGGGGTAGACCTCGGGCCACTTGCTGAAATAATCGGCCGCGACTAACGTGTATCGATTTCCCCAGTCGGATTCAGGAAAGGGTCCAGCGATGTCAACAGCAATCCTGTCAAATGGTGCACCCACGATGCAGGTTTGCACTTGTCCTCTCAGTCGTTGCTTCGGACCTTTGACGGAAGCGCAGATGGTGCACCTACGGCACGAGTCCTCTACGTCTTCTCAAGCGAGGAGCCAGTAAAAATTTTCCCGCAATTTCGCTAAGGTCTTATTAACACCAAGGTGGCCTCCTGAGGATCCTTCATGCATTTCATTAACCACATCGTGGATTTGGCTTTTGGGGAGCATAGTTTGCATCTTACAGGAGCTGCCATCCACCGTTTCCCATTTCCGCTTGAGCACGCCACCCTCCACCTGAAGGGAGTTCCATTGTGCCCAATAGCTTTTCAGGGCAATACGAGCAATGGTCCGATTTCTTGATCGAATCTTGAATCTCCTCCGATGACCAAGCTTCATCAAATTCGGCCGTTATCACTTGCAGATCAACGGTCGGTGCCTTTTCCTCAATTCTTCGGCAATGCTTGGAGTTAGCTGGACATGGATGACGAGATAAGGCGTCAGCATTTCCGTGAACTCCGCCGTTGTAAAGTAGTTGTTGTCTCACTAGGTCTGGTCGGATAATCGATCGGGCTACACCAGTGTCACGTGTTATGGTCCAATGTTTTCCGTCTACTTGTCCCGGAAGGCATGTCTGCTTCTCCGCGATGTAGTCTTGGCACGGTGATGGGAATGCTGGGGACAACAATCCTCCTAGCCAACGTCCGCCCGACGAAATTGGCACCTTCAGTTTGATGAGTATCCGTTCTAGGCTCCTGAGCCCGTCTGGAGCTCGTCCACCCTGAACAATAGCTCAGTTTTCATTGCTTCCAATTCCAAGATCTAGGTGCATCATTCACCAGCCGCTCTTGCCCAATTTGCACGCGCTCACACCTGCACTCGTCTGCCACTACCACGCAAACCTGGGCGGTGGTACGAGTCACATTTTTGGCTGCCTCAAAGTTCAGAATATAAGCCAATGCGTCCTTAACCGTTTGCTTTTGAGCTAAACGCACAGCTTGCCACAATTTCTGGTCCTTTAATGCGCTGATGAATGCTTCTGTCACTGCGTCATCTCGATGTTCTTGGTCGTAAGCTGGGCAAGCTGAAAGCGCCAGTCGCTCAATGTCTTGGGCTAGCTGCTGAAAGGTTTCGCCAGGCTTTTGCATCCGATGCCGTAGCTGTGACCAATTAATCTGCTTCAGATGAACGTCTCCATAACGCATGTTGAAAACATTCATTATAGAAGCCGGGTTTAAGTGCAACTCAATGGGGATATTCTGCAAAAGCTTGGCAGCTGGGCCTCTTAGAGCAAGAATTAATACAGTTGCTCGCTCCTATTCATTTCAGTGATTTGCACTAGCGGCGGCTTCAAGCTAGATTTTGTAGATGCTCCAGACCGTTTGCCCGTCGAATATTGGTGCTTTCACATTTCTGGATGAGCTTTTCACTGTGGTTATCAGTGGGCCCCAAGGGTGGAACTGATCTGGTCATTCAAACGGGTGCAACTGCGATTGTTGGGTTGTCGTCTTCGATTCCAGTGAAACCGACGGAGACTGGCGTTCCCGGGGTACCCGAATCACTTATTGAAAATACTGGGATTGGAATTGGATCCAAAACATAGTGGCTTTGTGATTGTTCGATAGCGAGATCAACTCATTGCTGCGAACCTCAACCCTGGAGGTATAATCAGGTACCACGAGCACCTGATGAGCCTCCATCTTAAAGATGACCAGCTGATTGGTTGCGGCCCTTCGGGGAGTAAAGTGGTGGCTAGTGGTGCAAACAAAGGTTGGCGTTGACCTTATAGCGTCAGATATGGCTAGATCTCGGATCTACCAGTATGAAAGTTGAGAGTTCCCTCAATATAAACTGGTACCGAACTTGGGGGCGAAAGATTGGCGCTTTAACCAATCGCAGTCTAATGGTGACCGTGAGATTAGGCCTATAATGGGCAGGTGCTCACGTAAATCAGAACGACATGGTTATAAGCGGGCTTGGTGAGATGGTTACTACGGTCTTCACTTGCAAGCAGTGAAGACAGTAGTAGTTCTTTTTCATTTTTTCCATCTGATGTATGATTCTCTCCTCGACCTGGCTGATCTCGTGGTTGATTCTCTCCTCGACCTGGTATACCTTTTCCTCGACGTATTTAATTTGGTTGTCGAAAATACCGAGCTCCGCTTTTATTTCGGTTGACTGTTTTTGAAAATCTGCCTTGATTTCGATCGCTTCTTGGTCCAGCTTAGCTGATTGTTCATTTAGCTTCGTTGATTGCTCCTCCAGCTTCTGTTTGATTTCGAATGCTTGTTGGTCGAGCTTCTGGTCTAGCTTCGCAGTTAAATTAGATGACTGTTTGTTTAGGTTCGCAGTTAAATTGGATGACAGTTGTCGCTGCTCTTGCTTCATAAGCATCAACATTTGCATCATCGTATTTTCTGGTTCCTTTGATTTTGGCGTTTCTGCTTCTCCCTTAAGCTCCGACATTGCAAATTCATTAATTTTAGAATGTTGGCTTCGTGGTATTTTTATTTTTTTTTTTCACCAGTATCCACGTTACATTTTACTATTGTGCTTTTTTTTAAATGTTTAAAAGTTTTCCATTATCAAAATATTCTTGCTCACTTCTCGGTACCATTGACACGAGTTATGGTTCGCGGCCGATAATTTCCATTTTCGGGAAAGTGAAAAGACACTATCTTTTAAATTAAGTTAAATGAGTTTATTTACTGGGAATGCACAATAATTGATTTCACTATTCTACAACTTGTCGATCAATTTTTACTTCAACTGTCTATCACTTCACAATCAATATCGCTTTTAATTCGCACTCCACACTACCGCAGTTTTACTATATCGAAGTTGTAATAATCCCCCCATTCATTCAGCTCACCTTTATATAAGGTTTCTAGTCATTCAACCCATTTCTCGTACATTGGCGAACTACCTGGAATACGTGAGCAATACTGAATGGGGCAATGACGTCACTTTCAGATGTTGATCATACTTGGTGGGTTTTCGAGTACATTCGTTTGTTGATCATGATGTTCTTAATGGTTGTGAAAACAATTGCGACAGTAGCTCGCAGAATTATTTATACATGTAACAGTATGGTTTTAATCTTACCTCGTGTTATCGGTGCTAAGAGATAAGGGGGGCCGTTAATATCTCATTTTCTTCTTAGCTTGGTTGTTAATTAAATTCCATACTCGGTTATGTTCTTTACGCTATCGGGCACCTTCCGGTTTGCTGTACTCACGTACTGCAGTCAATTCTAACCGCTTTATTATTATCTCAAATATATACTACATCTTCTCGCAATTTGTTCAATTTTATGTGTCAAATTGTATTCAAATCATGTACATGTCTTAAAACATTGAACTATGGTGCATATCATGTGACGCCATAATGAACTGCCCAATCAGAAAAAGAATAAACGATCATACAAAACTTTTTTGTAAAATTAAAATAAGAGCCAAATATCAATTTTAAACAAATAACTATTTAAAGTTAAATTTTCAACGCTCTACTCATGTATAGACGATTACGTGAATTCATTCTTGAATAATAGTTTCTCTTACCAATCAAATACGTATACTTAACTTTGAAATTGAAGCCATGTCATAGTCAAGAATTTAATGGATTTCCATTTCCGAATAAACTTTGCAAAACTACTTTAGCATACTGACGAAATTGAGAGTACTTTCGTGAAAGTTAAATCCGTTGACAATCCAAAGTTGAGTGCTTGCTTTTGTCGGGAGAAATTCACCAACGAACTATTGTTAAACCATCACCGTTTTGCTCATAGCTAAAGCACTAATAGGTAAATTCGATGTTAAGAGTCTATTGAACTACTGCAATTGATAGAATGTAAGAAAGGAAGTCAAGTTGTGTTAAGATTTTGCTGAAGGACTTCGACGCTCGTGAATGTTTTATTTATTTGCTTTGTGTTGAATGTAGATGGAATTCTTAGAAAGTTTAAGACAGAAACTCTTTAATATGACGCTTATACAGTTTTAAAAAAATTTATAATAAGCTCAAAAGGTTTTGATGAGTTTTTAATTTAAATAAGTTCAAGCACGAGATTTCTAGGCCAGAAGGGCACCAGAACTCTACTTAAATATTCAATGTAACGAGTTCCTCTGCATATCAAACCAGGCAACATAAAATCCTTAACGATTCATATAAGCACTTCTCGTTTATATTTGTCGAAATCGTTTGCCAGTTTACCCACGAGTTTGGTGTTATCGCACAATTTTTAAACACATAAGCGAGTGTTTAGTGTGCACATGAAACCTTGTGTATAATCGACAGCAGCAAATGTTGGAATACGTTTTTAAGTGAATTGAAACTTTGTAGACATTTATTGTTGGTATCAAGCAAATATCAACAAAAGTTTATAATCATCAGATCAGCTTTCGGAGAATCTTTGGATTTCGTTTGACAATTACGTTTAAACCAAAATTGAATTTTAATATGATGCTTCAAATTTCTGTGGAGTAGGCCGAGATATATTAAAAGGATGGATCTGGTAATTATTTATTTCTTTTGTTGTTTGTTTGTTGTTTATTAAAACATACTTTCTCACAAATATCCAAAACCTTCCATCCCTGCCTTTGATTATTACAGCCGCGTAGTCTTATATATTAGTCGATGCTCCTTCGTCTTAAAGGATAACTTTGCTGTACCGACTTTCATTTTGATTTATTTATATGAATACCACTCAACGTTTAACCACATTCACCACAGCTGCACATGATTGCTCCCATCGACAGATTCACATAACTCGCACCCTTTTGCCTGTAATATATTTAAAGTAACATTAACAACATGTTCCATACTGTCAGCACGTAACAGAATATGTGAAATCCATCTATGCAGCACGTTCCTTCCATTCTAAGATATTAATGGCGACAAGAAGCCACAGCACTTGGCAACATTTTGCATTGCATCGACAAAACCGCAATGTTGGCTAGATATACCTTACTTGTTGCTTGCATCAAGGTGAGAGGTGCCAACCGAAATCCGTCGACATAATGTTTACGAGAGTGAATGTGGCGTGGACTATATATAATAAAAGCAAAGACGAGCTTCAGCCTGTTGGTACAAACTCTTAAAAGGACATGAAGTGAAACGAACCATGTGTGGAGATTTGAACGTTGAACTACTCTACCACTGTTTCCTTTTGGTTTCTCTTCCATCATGTTCGTCCATATGTGGTTTGGTCCGGGATAGGCTTAATGTCCCCTTGACCCTTTAATGCAAGTACTCCACTGGCGGTGTAATACCACATTCTAACCCGATTTGTATTATATCGTTCTTATGTGAGCTGAATTTAGGTATTTTAATTAGAATGGAATTATCGGAATGCTTGCCATTTGCCTAGATATTGCTAATTGGTTGAAACATATGTAGTATTTGACATTTTGAATTTTGAGTAGAGTTTAAATTGTAAATTGTAGCCAGCACAGTGGGTTAGGGCACATCCCTCTTGCGCACCAGCTCCCAAGTTCAAACCTCGGTAGTGGCATCGAGTTTGAGCTTCTGATGCTACTGTCGGACTTTCAGCCCTGTAATAGTTACTAATTAAAATAATTAAAAACAAGTTGGGTAAACAGACCTACGCTCATGTCAGAACGGTTTTGTACCTAACTTCAGTCACCAGCAATGAATAACGTCAAGAAATATGTCAAAGAGATGTGCACGCTCAAAGGAAAATCCATTATTTTCCTACTTTCAACGGTCACTCAAATCATGAATTCTCTAAAATATTAATGTGATTGACCTTATTGGAAAATTTAAAGAAGATCAAGTCAAAACTGCAGTGACTGATTCGATGGAAAGTCCTTAAAATACCAAAATCATGTATTATTGTTGTTTTAATTGGAGAAGTTTCAAACGGCTATAACTTCCGTGTATATCATTCGATTTTCATCAAACTTACAAAGTTTAACATCAGAAAGACCAGAATGGTCAAATGACCCCAATGAAGTTTTTGATCAATCATATTATCAAAACCATAGCATCGAAGTCATTGTCGTTTTATGACTTTTAATATTTCGTCATTGTTTACATTATTCTGATATGTTTATACCGATAGCAAGATAAATACTAATTAAAAATTCTCACCTCTTTAGAAAGACCGCAGTGGTCATTTGACACCACTGCGTGCGTGCTTTGTAAATATTTACATTTCGTTGAATATACGCGTGTTGTGGGTAGTTGTAATAAAATATTTCGTTTTGTTCTTGTCGAAGCAAAGACGTGTTACACCAGCGGCGAGATGGCGCTGGCCCTGGAAAAGGGCCATAGGCGGTATGAACGGGTCAAGAGTGTGTAAGCGTGAAGATTCTACGTCTAGCACTCGTTGCGTGTAGACGTGTTTTTAACCGCTCCTGTCATTAATTTTAAAAATTAATTAATTTTTCGCAAAAGTCAGTTTCAAACAATTGAAATATTTTTTTACGAGCCAGTCAAAAGCAAATTTTGATTTTATTGGGAAACCCATCACCGTCGAATTATTCGAGCGTTCATCGAATACTTGAAATTCATTTCCTGAAGAAATATCAAGTGGAAATACGTTCAAGAGAAGTCCCGGTCTGAGAACATTCCCTCTAGTCTCGCTGCGAAAGCAACGAGATGGAGGAGCCCGATGGCCTCAGCCATCAATCGGAAGGACCATGCCCATCGCCAATGATGATGGGCGAAAAAAAAACTTAAAAGAAAATACGAGAATCAAGAACAAAACCCGACAATCCTATCGGTTATCGAGATCGAACAGCTGATCCGAGAAAAAGAGAAAGCTGAAAAATTTGAAAAGGAAAATGAAGAACTCAAGCTTCGAGTTAAATCTTTAGAAGCACTTGTTGGAACGTTAACGTTCAACAAGGATAAAGATAGCAAGAAAAGCCGACAAGCAAACCCAAAAACCGAAGAGAAGAAAATTAAAAAGCCACAGGAAGAAGCGAATCAAGAGGATGTCCTCAGCGCAGGAGGCGCAAACGAAAGCAGAAATTATTATGCAGCGCTAGCTGGTTTGGAAGAAACAATGAACGTTGAAGAGGATACAGGTAAAACGTCAAAATTAGATAATGATTTCATTGAATATCTTAGAGTTAAAAATCGGGAGAAAAAACCAAAAGGTTTGTCTGCTGGTCCGTCTGTTGGTCCGTCCGTTAAGATTGATGAAAAAAAAGAAAAAGTCCCCCCAATCAATGTGTTTGGGCAAACGGGCAAAGATGTGGTTCGGCTTTTGGCAGCCGAAAATAAACTAAAAGATTTTCAGATAAAAAGAGTCAATGCTGATAAGTTGACAATAAGGACTAAGTCGCTGGTTGATTTCCAGGCAACAAAAAGTGCCTTAAATTCTGGAGATGTTCCGCATTTCACGTACACCCCGAAAAGCGAGAAGAACCAAACCTTTTTATTGAAGGGTCTGGACTGTGGTGAGGACACAGTCGAACTCCTTCAAGTGCTCCAAGAAGCTGCACCAGAAATACAGTTTATTTCAGTTAAAAATTTTGCAACGAGGAGATCGATTGTGGAGCGCAAAAACTTGCCTCACTACTTAGTCCAGATTTCCAGCAAAAGTAGTTCGAGTGCCCTACAGAAAATACGGTACTTGAACTTTCGCGTGGTGAGGTGGGAACGCCTCCAGAAACGAGAAATCAACCAGTGCTACAGGTGTCAAAGATTCGGGCATTCGGCTGCCAATTGCGCCTTGAAATATAGGTGTGTCAAATGCAAAGACATTCATGCTCCCGGCGAGTGCAAATTGGCTCAGGCGGAGCCAAAAGAAAAACTATATTGTGTGAACTGCGGTGCCTTTGGTCATCCAGCATCATATCGAGGATGCCCCTGGTATCAAGATGCAAAGGTTAAAGTAACTCCAAAGCAATGTCAAGCACACCGCAGTGTGATACCTACCAACTTCGTCAAGCCCGGGGTGTCATTTGCACTTGCTGCGAGAGGACCAGCAGACAATGTAAATAAAATAAATAATGTTAGTGGCAATAATGAGCTGCTCCTTAAAATTTATCAACAATTAAATTCCTTATCGGAGCGAATCGATAAACAAGATTTGAAAATTAACATTGTTTTTCAGCGTTTAGGGCTTTCAAATGCCTCAAAATAAGTTGTCATCCAGCCACATTCCCACGGATAGGATTCGTCTCATCTCGATCAACGTCAACTTCATTGTTACTTTACATCGGCGTGATTATCTCCTTGAATTCATTGCCAGACAAAAGCCTGACATCGTGCTTCTCACTGAAACCCACCTCAGTTCATGGCACTCCATGAGATTCAAGAATTTTGAGTTCGTAAGAAACGATAGGGTGACAGGTGATGGGGGAGGTGGCACCGGGATATTGGTTCGAAGACCCTTTCGTTTCCAAAATATTGAAAAAGTCGAATTCAAAAGCTTTGAATCTCTTGAAGTGTCCGTTATCAAAATCTCACTGCCAGGTGGGGATAACCTCTTCGTTATCTCTGCCTATGCAACTGGTGGAACTGTTCTCAAGCTCAAGGAGGAACTCAATTCCTTGTTTGAAATACTCGAATTGAACAGGCTGCATAACTATTATATTCTTGCTGGTGACCTGAACGCCAAGCATACATCATGGCTGAACGCCACCAATAATCCAAGAGGTGTATTCCTGAAATCGTGGATAACAGAGAACCAAATTGAATACAGGTGCAACCTATATGGGTCGGAGTTCCCAACATACTCTAGGACAAATTCATATTTGGACCTTTGCATTGCTGACGCAAGACTTGAATTCAGCTTTAATAGTCCTCAACGGAAACTGCAGGTGCTTCCTTATGATAGCGACCATAACGCAATCGTAATGGAAATCAATCATCACAGGGATGATTTCTTCCTCATTCCAGTTCAACACGAAAATCATCGGTTGAACTTCAAAAAAACAGACTGGGGAAAGTTTCAAAAGAAGTTTAATCGCGAGTACCAGAAGCAATGTCCCCCTTCTGATGGTGGCAACTCTTGCTCAATGGTTCCTAATGACAGGAATCTAACTGACGATGAAATAGATGTCTATTTGTCGAAGTTAGAGAAGCTGACGTTGGAAACGATTGAGAAAGTAGTTCCCAAGATTAAACTTCGAAACAATATGGAAGGATATGAAACACGAACCATCGCAAGGTTGAAAAGATTGAAAAGCCTTCTTCTCACACGCGTCAACAATATTTATCGACGATTTTTGGATTACAACCATCCCTCGTTGGCTTTGTTGAAATTACATCTGAAGAATGTCCGGAACTTAATCCGGTCATACTTCAGGAGTGAGGTCAGCAATCAATGGGCGGAAAAATTGAGGGGTATTAGCCCACAGGACCCAGATGGCGTGTTTGCGAAAGTGAATAGCATATTCCGCAAGAAGTCTCGAGTGAAGGTATCGAATCTTGGTCACTAGTGACGAGATAAATCTTCTCGATAGGGCTGGTATCGAAATTGATAGTACGACTCCGGATAGAAATGGAAACAGGATTATTTGTGAAGGATTGGATAAACTTGCCCTGATTGGAACACATTTTGAATTGGTTCATCTACCAAACCCTGAGAGAGGGAACGAAATTTTTTCGGAGGTCGTTGAAGCAAAAGTTTCCGACTTCAAATCAAGCCTGAACGGCCAATCAATTCTTCATTTCAATGAAACATTAACATCTGACCTCATACCGAGCTTGAATTTTATTGATTATTTTGTCAGCTATGAAGACTTGTGTTTCATATTTCGCAAGATAAACAACAAGAAATCATGTGGTACTGATGGTATTCCAAATGTAGTTCACTGACATTTGCCTGAGGTTGCTATTAGGAACTATTGCATATTGTTCAACAACATGTTGAGCAATTCATATTTCCCAAATGAGTGGAAGAAGGCTAAGGTATTTCCAATCTTGAAGAAAGGAAAATAATCTTCATGCCCTAAAAGCTATCGCCCAATCAGCTTGCTGCCTAACATCAGCAAGGTGTTTGAAGTGATACTCAACAGAGCATTAAACGCCCACATTGAGGAATATGAGTTGATGCCGAATTGCCAATTTGGCTTTCGTGCCAGGCATTCGACCACACATGCAATAACGAAAGTAGCCTCAGACATCTGTTGGAAACTAAATGATAGACAATGTGTTGGAGCATGTCTCATTGATATGGAGAAAGCCTTTGATACGGTATGGTTAGATGGACTTATTTTCAAACTCCTTCAGGACAAGTTCCCCAGACACCTTGTCGCCATGATGTGTAATATGTTATACGGAAAATCGTTTGTTGTAACTGATGGAAATCTGACAACAATGCGCAAGTTCAAGGTCTTGAATGGTCTACAGCAGGGAACAGTTACTGCGCCTCTGCTCTTTTCAATCTTCATTCGCAATCTATTGAACGGCTTTGATTTTAACGTCTCGCCAACGCGATCATTGGTAGCGTTTGCTGATGATCTGATCATCTATACGGCAGACCGAAAAGCTACAATAGTTCAGAGCAATCTCCAAAAAATGTTCAATGATGTACAGCTGTACACTGACAATTGGCGAATGAAAATCAATGCGCAAAAGTGTGAAACAATCTTGTTTCGGACAACGCTGCAGGGGGTCAGTCAAGACCTGAAACGTAATTGGAAAGATTTCCACATCATGGCTGGTGAGGGTAGTCTTGAACGGGTTCCACATAAATCCTGTGTTCGATACCTCGGTATACATCTCGATCAGTATCTGTACTATACTGAACATGTGAAAATCATGCTCAGTAAGGCACTAAAAGTAGTCATGGCCCTTCGAAAGCTCTTTCATTCCAGATACATTGATCAAAAGGTCAAAATTATCTGTTACAAGACACTGGTTAGACCAGTTTTGACATATGGATGTCAGATCTGGTACAACCAGAGTGCTAGTACTATGGAAAAATTAAGAGTTTTCGAAAGGAAATGTCTTCGTGCATGTACTGGTTTGTACAGAAAGCCTGAGACGGATTGGAAACATTATATATCGAATAGAAGAATTTATCAAACTGCTGAAGTGACTAGACTCGATATTTTCATATTGAAACTTCTTCGGAATCATATCGCAAGATCTGTGACTGTGAGTGAAAACCCTTGGATTTCACAGCCGCTCCACCCTACAGACGGCTATATTGCGACTTGCCTCGCTACTGGCTTCATTCCTCCAGAAGCATTCGTGTATTTGGACATGAATCGATATGTTTTTGATTCTGACGGCGTCCCAGTCATATATCACATATATCGACGGGCCACCGATAAGAAGATAAAATATCCTCCTAATTTGAGTTCACGAGACCAACAGTTCCAATGGAGGTACTCATTTGCTAGATTCGTTGAGGCTGATCGAGTTGAGACGGGGCAATCTAGGTATTGGTGGCTGAATGACAATGTCTAAATTATTCGTGTATATTTTCAGTTTTGGTGTTTTTCGTTATTAGTTTTTGAGTTTCAGCTCATTATTGCTACATTTAGTGTTGTTGTTTATTTTTGTTAAAAATTAGGTATAGGTTAGGTTTATATTATGTTTATTATATTAGGTTAGAGATAAGGTAAAACGCTTAGGTTAGGAACATTGTTATAGATTTTTTTTAAGTATAAGATAAAGTTTTTGATAGCATTTATTAGAATTAAGTTAAAACATATTAGGTGTAGGATCAAAGTTCACTGTAGTGTTAAGATTATAAATAATTTTAGAATAGTGTTGGTTGGTTTTTTCTCCTTTTTCCAATTAAATTTAAAAAATATGTAATAATCTTCATTAATTTGAATTTGCTATAGTTTTTTTTTTTATAAATGTGTAATGATAACGTACAAATTTAGAGAGCCATTTGGGCCATTAAGTTTTTTATTGTTATTGTTTGGAATTTGCTTTATATTCTTTTAAAATTTATAACGATTAGTATTAAATAAAGCGCTTTTGATTGATTAATTGAGTGTGTAAGCGTGCGACATAGAAAAGTTTAGTCAGTCGGCATGCTAGATTAAGGCGAGACGTGAATGAGTGCTGTCGTATGGCGTAATTATTGGATTAATAAAACTTAATGATTAAAACCGTGTGTTTGATTAAAACTGTAACAAATCAGAAGTGGGATCAGTCTACGTGTCGGAAAGTTAATTTTTTCGGCGTTTCAATTACAAAATTTGTGAAATTCAAAAGTGACGCCGTTTCTTCGTTGAAATAACGAGCGAAATGTATGGTGGTGTGAGTGCAACAGGCGATCGCGTTCAAACAGGTGTACGTGCAAAAGCTAAAGCAAAGTTGACGAAATGTCGATCGCGGCAGAAGAGAACTTATCAGGCGCAGAGGAAGATCTGTCTCCGCGTAAGACAAGGGCGAAAGCGAACGCGGGCATATCGGGAGCGGAATCGGAAATGAGTGTGTCATCAGAAAAAAAGACAGGATATGTAAATGGCAAGGCATTGCGGATTTATATTGATACCGGAAGTATCGAAAATATAATAACAGAGGAGGCCGCTATACGATTGCAATTGGTGGTGTGCAAAACAAAGAAAAATGTAGTTCTTTGCGGCTTCGGTGGTGGCAAAGCAGTGCCGTTGGGATCAAATTGTTTCGAACTTACGATGGATGGAGTCGACTTGAATATCAAGGCGTTAGTTACAGACTGTGACATGGGGCAAATTGAGCTGCTGCTGGGACAGCGGGCGATTAATAGCCCTGGCGTAACGTTGGTGGTTAGTAACCAAAAGGCGGTATTGGTGAAAGACGAAGATTTGGGCGAATTACTGCGGCGAGTGCAATTAGAGGCGGAATTGCCAAGACTTCAAGTCACGCTGCGAGAGGATTTCGAGTGTCGACCTCATTCGTGCGGATGGGCAATGGTGGAAATAAAACAGGGTACAGCTGGTAAAACGGCGTTCTTTCCAGCGAAATCTTTTAGAGATGGCGAAGCGTTGGTGGCGATACCAGGTAGCCTGTTAACAAGCGGAAGTATTGGTGCATTAACGGTGACAAATGTTGGGCGAGGCAACGTTCGTTGGAAGAAAGGTCGAATCATTGGCAGAATAGACCCTGACCAGTTGGAAGACGACGAGGAATTTTCCGAAGAAACAGAGGCAAGGCTATGTAGTTTAGAAACATCCAAAAGTTTGAATTTTAGTAAGGTGCAGCTAGGTGATATTAGTATAGAAGAAAGGGAACGAGTATTTAATTTATTAAAAAGAAAAGCACATTGCTTTTCCATTTGAAAACGATGTGGGGTTAACGGGATTAGGTGAAATGAAAATAAAATTAACCACAGATGTACCTGTACATGATTGTCCATACAGGTTGGCGATGTCTGAAAGAAGGATTGTGCGGGACAAAGTTCAGACACTTATAGAGAGCGGAATTGTTAGGGAATCTAGTTCGACGTATGCTAGTCCTATTGTTCTAGTACCAAAGAAATCGGGCGAGGTACGGATGTGTGTGGACTATAGGGCGTTGAATGCAATAACTATAAAAGAGCGGTATCCGTTACCACTTATTGCAGATCAGCTTAGTAGATTGGCAAACAAGTACTATTTTACTACTTTAGATCTGGCGCAAGAATATCATCCGGTACCAATGTATCCTGAATCGGTTCATAAAACGGCGTTTGTCACTCCGGATGGACACGAGTTCCGTTTTGATTGGCAAATTCCCCGGCAGTGATTCAGCGAATAATAAATAAGATGTTAGGAAAGCTAAGGCATGAACATGTGTTGGCATATATGGATGATCTATTAATTCCATCGGTTAGTGTAGCTCAGGGAATAGAATTGTTAGAAGTAGTACTAAACTTGATAGAGCAGGCAGGCCTGAAGCTAAATTTAGATAAGTGTACGTTTCTGATGGAAAGAATAGAGTATTTGGGACATGAAATTGCGGCGGAGGGTATTCGTCCAGGTAAAAGGAAAGTTAAGGCGGTTATAGCGTTTCCGGCTCCAGTACATGTGCATGGTGTCAGGCAGTTTACTGGGCTGACTTCTTATTTTAGGAAATTCATAAAAGGGTTTTCAATACTGGCGAGACCATTAACTGAGCTTACCAAAAAGGATGCCCAATGGAAATGGGGTGAAGAAGAGCAGAAGGCGTTTGAGAAACTGAAGAATCTTTTAGGAGATAGACCAGTACTCATGATGTATGATGGCGAGAGATCTACTGAACTGCATACGGATGCAAGTAAATGGGGATTGGGAGGTATTCTGATGCAGAAAAGTGAGAGCGACACTAATTGGCGACCAGTAGAATATTTTAGTAGAGCTACAAGTAAAAGTGAACAAATGTATCATAGCTACGAATTAGAGACATTGGCGATAGTCGAATCAATAAGGCGATTTCGCATATATTTAGTAGGAATACACTTTAAAGTTGTGACTGATTGTGTATCAGTCAGGGCGACTCTTCTGAAAAGAGATTTGATTCCTAGAATCGCCAGATGGTGGTTGGCGATTCAAGAGTTCGATATAGAAATATAGTATCGACCAGGTGGGCGAATGGCGCATGTAGATGCATTGAGCCGTAATTCCATAATAGATGATTCTGTAGTTATGTTGAGTGACAAGTCGGTTGCTGTGAATATTGTAAACATCTCGGAGGATGATTGGTTTATGACTGTTCAATTGCAGGATACTAAAGCACAGGCAATTGTGTTGGCGCTCAGGTCAGGAAAGGCTGATAAGGATATTAAGGCGAATTATAAAATTAGAGATGAGCGACTCTATCGAGTTACGTTATCCGGCGAACGATTGTATGTACCCGCAATGGCTCAATTTAGCTTGGTGAATAAATATCATGATGGTATTGGCCATCCCGGATACGAGAGATGTTTGGCGCTTATTAAGGAAACATATTGGTTTCCCAAGATGGGGAGGTTTGTACTTAAATATGTAAAGGCTTGTTTAAGATGCGCATTTCCCAAGGGTGATTATGGGCGGGGTGAGGGATATCTGCATCCAATTGAAAGGCGTTCCGTACCGTTTGACACGGTGCATGTGGATCATTTAGGTCCATTCGTCAAAAGTATACACGGTAATTCGTATTTACTTATAATAATAGATGGATTCACTAAATTTGTGTTGGCAAAACCTACTAGAACTTTACGATCAAGTGAGGTGGTAATAAAATTACGTGAAGTATTTGGCGAATTTGGTTATCCTAGGCGTATTATTAGTGACCGTGGATTGGCATTTACGAGTAAGCAATTTAGTGAATTTATGGCAGAAAAGGGCATTAGGCATGTACAGAATGCAATCGCAACCCCGAGGGCAACTACTAGAGTCGTAATTTAATATATTAATGAGGGCATTAATTTTGTTTCAGAATGGCCGAGTGTTACACCAGCGGCGAGATGGCGGTGGCCCTGGAAAAGGGCCATAGGCGGTATGAACGGGTCAAGAGTGTGTAGGCGTGCGTCACAGAAAAGTTTAGTCAGTCGGCATGCTAGATTAAGGCGAGACGTGAATGAGTGCTGTCGTATGGCGTAATTATTGGATTAATAAAACTTAATGATTAAAACCGTGTGTTTGATTAAAACTGTAACAGACGTATCACGGCTCGCCATAATAATATAATGCCTCATTATCGTTCCCTTCGCCCTTCTAAAATATTGGAAATGTTGCAAAATTCACCGGATGACCAATCAGGTTGTGAACCGACTGAAGAAGAGAGGCACATCTTGCATGTAGACTCAGAAAGTGATTACAATATTACACAAAATGGTGATTCTTCTAGGGATTATGATTACACTCATAGCAATTCTGATGGTAGGTGTATATTATTTTATATGTTGATGTAAATAAAATAAGAAGTTTCATATTGAGAGAAGGAAACCTTTTATTATATTAGCGTTTACTCCACTGTTTCAGATTCAGTACCTCTCTCGACTTTACGTAGCGCAAACCTAAGAAGAGGAAGAGATCGAGGTGGAGGGCATCGTGGCCGAGGTTCCAGAGTAACAACTGAAATTATTCACCACAACACTGATGTCGAGGTATCTTCTAGCGGTGTAAGTTGGACTCCTGGAAACTTTTCAGTTTTGGATCAACCTGGTCGTCGTCCATGACAGAATATTCTAACAGAGGAAGCTGGACCAACTTTTTTTGCAAAAAGGGTGTTACAAAAGAAGTATTTTATCTGCATGGAAACTTATCATTGATGACTCCATGTTGTGGCATATTCAGAAATGTACTGAAACCGAAGCTCGCCGCCAACTTGAAGATAATACTCAGTCACTCCCATTGAATGAATTAGATACTTTTATTGCAATTACCTACGCTCGAGGAGCCTGTGGGGCTAAAAATATTGCTGTGAATGACCGTTGGGACAAAAATTATGGTATTCAGTTTTGTTCACAAAACATGGCTTGGAATCGTTTCAAAGAAATAATGCGTTTCCTGCGTTTTGATGTGCGAACAGAAAGGGCTGAACGTTTGCAAACAGATTAATTTGCAATGATTTTGGAAGTATGGAATAAGTTCATTCATAACAGTATTTCATGTTACAAGCCTGGTGAAAACCTTACTGCTGACGAACAGCTTTTTTCCACAAAAGTTCGGTGTAGATTTCTGCAGTTTATGGGTAACAAACCAGATAAGTTTGGAATCAAGTTTTGGCTTTGCGTTGATGTTGATTCAAAGTACTTGTGTAATGGTTTCCCATATTTAGGAAGAGATGAAAGCCGTCCACAAAATCAAAGTTTAAGTGAGTGCGTTGTATTACGACTAATAGACCCATACTTGAATACTGGTCGAAATATAACAACTGATAATTTTTTCACCAGTGTAAGTTTAGCTAAATAGCTAATTGAAAAACGTACATCAATAGTTGGTACGGTAAACAAAACACGAATAGGTATTCCATCTACTATAAAAAATGCCTCCCTCAGTTTATATGAAACACATATTCACAACACTGAAACCGGCACACTTACAGTTTATCAAGGAACACCTTCAAAATCAGTTATGATTCTAAGTTCACTTCATTCTAATGTATTTGTTGATCCAGAAGAAGCAAAAAAGAAGCCGAACACGGTGAAGTGTTACAATTTGGAGTAGACGTTATTGATCAAATGGCCAACAAATATAGTGACAAAGCACTTTCTCGTCGTTGGCCCGTGCAAGTGTTTTATAATATTTTGGATTTGGCAAAAATTCATTCTTGGATTTTGTACAAAAAACTATCCGAGATAAAAATCAGTAGAAAAAAGTTTATTCTTGAGTTGGCAAGGGAGTTAGTCGGCCAAGATACCCACTCCCTGATGACACCATCGACTTCACAGCCCGATAATAGCATACCCTCAGAGCCTGAAGAAGAACGTAGTGGAAAAAGAAAACGGTGTTACGTGCAAAAATGCAGGAACAAAACCAATAAATCTTGTATTAGTTGTAAAAAGCCTTTGTGTGGCTCCTGTAATGTAAACAAGGAGCTAAAATGTCAAAAATGTGCCTAATATTTTCATTTTTTTGTCACGTAATAGATGTTTAATTACTATTAAATTCTTTTATTTACTATTAGACGTTAATCAATAAAACTTAGAAACATAATACACGAATAAAACATTACAACCCATGAATGAGTCTTTCTAGTGTTAAATGAATGAGTATTTCTAGTGTTAAGGACACTTAGTAGGACTACGTAAATATCGAATTTCGTTCAGTTTAGAGGTACCGACACGATTCTATTGAGGAAAATGTGAAATTCGAATATCATACTATTATTAACAAAGTTGAGTGAATTTCGACTTCTAAGGTATTTGTTATTGTTGTACTCATGAACATTTACCACCATAATTTTTTTCAGATTTTTTGGATCACAGGTGTTCAATCGCGAGGGGGGAGACACAAATTTTTCGTGTATTTCCCCTCTCCCTCAAATTAAGACCTGTTTTGAAAAGTTCTCATCAAGACCTTCTATTTGATACCCATATCGGCTATCTTTTATAATTTTTTTTTTCAGGGGCCACTCCTCTATATGGGGAGACCCACCTTAAAAACCTTATAAAATTTTTTGTAGTCGAACTTTAAAGAGAGCATCACTTTACATCTGCATACGAAATTTGATGTTTCTAACTTAAGTGGTTTGCGAGAAAAAGTGCTGTGACACACGGACGGACAGACGGACACACAGGTCGCGAAACTAGTAGCGTTTTGCAATATTATTTTACAAAACCCTAAAAAGGTAATAATCACATAGTTGAGCGTTATATTGACCATATCACCTCGAATTTCCTTACGGTAATGAAATGAGATAACCTTACAATAAATCTCAACGCCAAAGTTCGGAGTAATGTGTCACACGGTTCCAGGCTGGGTTCTCGGGTTGACAGGGGAGGCGTTTAATGGGTAGTCCAGTTGCTTGACTTGAACTGTTGTGCGATAGATTATTATTATTAAATTCTAAATGAGGAAAACTCGCATCCACTTCTGGTGTTCTTTTGTCAAGTTGCGTTCATGTCAACTGTGAAATTAAAATACTGCCAAATTACTCTCTTCAACGTTTATGATTATTATTGTAGCTAACACTCTTTAGATCATGTCTGAACTTTGGTCGACGATATAAAATGTAGAATGAAAACAGGTTGAATAAACAAAGAGAGAGAGAGAGTGTTAAGTTCCCATGGATATCCAGACACATTTTTCACACATAAAAAAATCAAATCAATTGTTTTTGTTAAGCTGTCCAAAATCATAAATTTTACATTTCATGAAAAATAGAAAAAAAATCACATGGCAAGTTGAGACTTTGTATTCGAGGCATTATTTGTCATTTTGAAATCTATGATAACTTATTTTTAACAAAGTGGTTCCTTCATTTCGTTTTGAACATACTCCTCCTCTGCACTCTGTGCAGTCCAGCTGCTACTAGTTGTTAGGGTTAACATATGTTATTTATTATTATTCTGCTTCTGATGCTCTTTTGAGTGGCGGTAGCGCAATTTTTGCGATTGGGGGTTAAAAGGTCTTCTTTTGCGAAAAAATAGACAAAGTCGTCTGTTTCAGGGCGAACTGCTGTGATGCGAGCTAACGGTCAATTATGTGGAGGAAAGTTGTCACTCCTCACTAGACACAAATCTACAATTTGTGGACAATGTTCTCGATGAGTCCATTTTGGTCACTGCTGTAGCCACGCTAAATATTCGCTCTTCCACTGATTCCAAAAATATTGTACAAAAAGCTGAGATAGTTGCCATGTATCTGGTGGAGAAATGTTGCATTCCATGACGCCATCCTCTGGCGGAGCAAGTAAAGTATCTCCGTTTAGAAAATGGGCTAGCATGAGAGCTGTTGTGTCAGTAGGATCGTCATCCAAAGGACACAATGAACGCGAATTTAAGCATGTCTCAATTTGAGCCACTGTAGTACTCAACTCTTCATATGTTAAAATTGCACTGCCGAGTATCTTTCTCAGGTGCTGCTTCACGGACTTCACAACCGCCTCCCACAGCCTTCTAAAATGTGGAGCGGCTGGCTTGTTGAAATTTCATGTAACTCCATTATTAGCATCTAACTCAGCACTTTTGTGGACGATTCGGGATAGCTCAGTACTGGTACCAACAAAGTTTGTTCCTTGATCGCTATAGATATGCTGGTATAGGCTTTTCTTGCTCGTAAAACGCTCCCTGGCAGCCAGGAAAGCTTAAGTACTCCACGTGTACTCCTTTCAAAACTAAACAAATAAAAATTGCAATACATGCCTTGTTTGTTTTCAATCTTCTCCTGTAGCCGTCCTTAAAAATGATAGGACCAGCATAATCGACCCCTGTGTTTGTAAATAGGTGCAATTTTGTTACTTGGGGTGAGGGGTGAGATTCAGGTAAAACTGACACCGCCTAGAAAACATTAGACTTAAATTGCTAAAAAGCAAGACGCGGTGTCGGCAATTATGAAATTATAAAATTTGCCATGAGAATTAACTTCTCTCTCAGTTGTCGCGTAACCGTAAGATACAATCATTGTAACGTGCGCTACTAATAAAAAGTGATATTTAATTTAAATAGAAAACCGTTGTTTTTATTTATTATTCCCGGCGGAAATTTTTATTTTTATCGTCCACCCGGCCCACGACCACATAATTTTGTCGACACCTTAACAGGTTCTGCGTGTACCAAGGTTACTATCAGACACGCCAAAAGTAGTGGGACAATTGACGTCCCTTTTCCGCGTTTTTTGGGTGAATCTTTGGAGTTCCAGGGTTCTAGGTCCTCTTCGATGGATGGTCGCCTCTTAGACTCAGGGATATCTTTCTTGGATGTGCCTTCTTCACAGTGTGCGTCTTCAGCAAGTGGCAGTGGAGCAAGTCGATGTATGGCTCTCTTTATAACACCTGAAGAAGTCTTTACGTCGGCCACTCGCACGAAGCTATCATTGCCCTTATAAATTATTGTGATTGCTCCAAGTGGCCACTTCATTACCGGCATGTTGTCCTTCTTGATGATTACAAACATACCCGGTTGAACATTCTGGTACTTCTGTTCCACTTAGAGCGATGTTGCAATTGATTCAGGTATTCTTCTGTCTAGCGTCTCCAGAACTCGTCGTTAATATGGCTTACACGTTTCCATTTGGTAAGCAATCCGCCTTTTACTGGTTCTGCCGTGGCGTCTACGATAGCTGTCAGATGTTCTTTGATGAGGAAATGGCCTGGGGTCAGTGCTGAAAGATCATTAGGATCTTCTAATAGTGGTGTTAATGGTCTCAAATTGAGTACGGCTTCGATTTCCACCACCAGAGTTTGTAGCTCTTCATATGTTAAAGTTGCTGATGAAGCTCCTCGGTGTAGCAAACATTTCGCCAATTTAACTGCCGGCTCCCACAGACCACCAAAATGAGGCGCACGAGGTGGTATAAAGTAGAAATCTATATTTCGGGTATTGCGTACGGTGGCTATTCTCTCTTGAAATTATTTGGAATGTTAGGACGTTGCTAGTTCCTTAAGATAATTATGGGCTCCCACGAAATTGGTTGCATTGTCACAGTAGAGATTTCCACAGTGGCCTCGTCTGCCGATGTATTATTTAAGGGAGTCGATGAATGCTTCGGTGCTACGATCGCTCACCAGCTCTAAATGTACTGCTTTAGTGGCAAAGCAAAAAACTATGGCAATGTACCCATTTTACGGGCGCGTTTCTCGTCCCCGGTAACGAATCATCATCGGCCCCGAGAAGTCTACTCCTGTATTAATAAATGGCCAAGCAGGCTGTAAACGTGTTGATGGTAAGTTTTCCATGACCTGAGGAAGTAGCTGTGGATTCACTTGACAGCATCGTATGCATCGCTTCACAATGGATCGTGCCAATGATTTTCCTTTTATGGGGCAGAAACGTTTCTGTGTGATCGTAAGTAGTGCCTTTGGTCCAAGATGGTAGTTTACTTGGTGAATGTCGGTCATCAATAGTTTAATCAGTGGATGCCTGTAGGGTAGCAGTATCAGATGTTTTACATCAAATGATAGGCTTAATGCTCTAGTCTTCCCCCAATACGCAGTATCCCCATTTCGTCGATATAAGGGGTTAGACAAGTAAAGGGACTATCCTTTTTGAGACGCTTTTGATGACTCAAATCCTTTATCTCATGACAAAATTTGTCCTGCTGGATATATTTCATGATGATTTCCAGCACTTGGGCTAAGTTCTTGATATGTGAGCGACCCTACCACCACTGTATCGGATCGTGAAATTTTACTAATGTGCTTGGTAAACCTAAGCACCTATGCGATAATTCTCTGTAATTTTTTAAAAGAGTTACCATATTGAATATTGTCAATAAAATTAGCGCTTGTGACAATGGTTGTCGCAATAGTTAGTTTTGCCTTCCTCTTCTCTAGGCCACATGATGGTCTCTTCGTATAATCAGGTAGCCATAGTATTTCAGCTCCATGCAAGAAGGGTCCAAATGTTACATCCAGTCAATTCCGCTGGCGTAATTCTTCGTGAAAGGATGTCAGCTGGGTTGTTTTTTGACTCAACATACCTCGATTGACTTGGTATTGAAAGTGATTGAATTGCTGATACTCTATTTGCAACGAACGTGTTGTAAGATGACGCTGTGGCATTGATCCAACCGAGAACAATTTTGGAGTCACTCCAGAAAAAAACATACCACCTCATCCATATGCAGAGCGATCTTGACTCTGTCGGCTAACTCTTCTCTTAGTTTGGCTGCACAGAGTTCCAAGAGGGAAATGATTACGTTCCAAATAGGAGCTACTCAAGATTCGGCACATAAAATACGAACAATAATTCTACCGTCTGTTAAGATAGCTCGAGTGTAGACTGCTGCTCCATACGCTTTTTCGGAAGCGTCACAGAATATGTGTAACTGCGTTTGCTTGGAGACTTCCTTCGCAAAAACATGTCTAGGGAATTGTGCCCTCTGCGACGTTAGTAAACTTTTGCGAAAGTTGTACCATCTGACGAACATCTGTTCTGGTAAGGCTGCATTCCAGTCCAGCTACAATCACCATATGTCTTTCAGGAACAATTTGGCCGTGACGATGACAGGTCCTGTGACGCCTAGTGGATCGAACATTCTGGCAATGTGAGAGGATATCATCCTTTTTGTGATTTTGTTATTTTCTGGATTGAGGTTGATCCTTATTTGAAAATCGTCCACCTTAGGCAGCCATGTTAGGCCGCGGGTTTCGATGCAATCCTCAGTATGACTGTTAAAGTCAAGTTGCACTTCTTTATCGTTAGGTGCGATATTGTGTAGCAGGCGAGGGTGGCTGGCACAACATTTGCGGCGCTCATCCCTGCGCTTAAGAAGAGTTTGATTAATTAATCCTGTATCTGATTCACTTCTGATAGGATATTTGAACCTGTCATGATGTCATTCACATAGGAGTTTTGTTGCGCGATCTTGCCACTAAGTGGATACCGCTGAATTTCCTCTTGAGCGAGTCGTTGAAGGCATTTGGTTAGCAAATATGGAGCACATGTCGTTCCATATATTACGGTGTTCAATTGATAATACTGTACTGGTTGATTTGAATCACACCTTCAGATCAGCCGCTGGTATTTACGGTCGTTAGGATGCAACTGAACCTGCCGATACATCTTGTCAATTTCGACCGTAAAAACATAAAGCAAAATTGAAAATAACTCGTCTTGAGCAGTTGACCTAGTGTGCAGTTTATCATTTAACGAGCCATTTGTAGATATTTTGCAGGAAGCATCAAATACTACTCTGAGTTTAGTAGTGCTACTAATTGGTTTCAGGATATAATAACGTGGCAGATAATACAGTGGAGGTTCACACGACTGAGGTGTTATCTCCTGCATATTCCAAGGTTGATGTATTCGTTCATAAACTCCTCGTACTTATGCTTCAGCTCTGGATCCTGTTGAAGCCTTCGTTTCATACTCAAAAAACTTTGAATGGCAATATCCCTTGATTCCCCTGGAAGTTCAGGGTCATCATTGAAAGGAAGTCTCACCAAGAATTAGTCTTCACGCGTTCTTTGTGTCGTCTGGCAAAAAAATTGTTTCGCATGATTTCTCGGCAGGAGTATTCTGTGGTTTGTCCTCCACTACTTCCTCCAGCTTCCAAAACCTTTTCATTGTGTTGTTTATCTGTTAATTTTCTGCAAGGACTCCACATGTAACAGATTAAGATTGGTCTGTGCTAATTTTGCCGGCCACTATCCAGCCAAGAAGCGTATTTTGCAGAACTGGCAGTTTGCAGCCTAGTTTTATTTGACTGATTGATAAAATGTCGTAGAAATGTTCGGCACTTAATAAAAGATCGACGAGTTCTGTATCATGGAAAATTGGATTAGCAAGCTCTAGGTTCTTTGGTATAGGCCACTGAGATATGTACGATTTTATAGATGGTTGAAGAGATATTATTTTCTCTATTCAAAACGCGTGTTATATGCATTCAGCCTTGACTGCAATGTAACGTTCATCCCTTTTTGTGCCCGTTCCACTGATCCGCAAACCTTTTCAACAAAGATCGAGTGGTTACATGGTTCAAGACCTAGTTTCTTGACTATTCGACCAGTAATAAGGCCAATTTGTGAACCCGGGTTCAGTACTGCTTGACATTCTATTGTTTTTCCGATGTTACCACTCAACTTTACAACGGCGGTGCTCAAAAGGACATATTTCACTTTTCCTTGATTACTATGCGTGGTCAAGGAGAATGCCAAGTTATCTTGTTTGGTAGTTGCCTTTGAGTCTTCTGGCGATGCCCTTGATTGTTTTGGAGTAGAGGTTATTCCTAGGTGAAGCCAGCTGTTGTGTTTCTTAGAACACTCATTACAACCTCGTGATGCACAGTTCACCGATTTATGTCCCTCTCGAAGGCAGTTGACGCACAAACTTTTTCCTTGAATAATTATCAACCTCTTTGAAGGAGTGAGTTGCAGAAAATCTGGGCAATAGTAGACTCGATGAGATTGATTGCATACCAGACATGATGATATTGTTGCGGCCGCACTAATTGGTTGCAAGTTTTTCTTACGGGGCTCTTCACGGTTCTTTGGTTGATTGCCAAGTGCCTCTCATGCTTGGGAACGTATTTCCAAAAATGCCAAGAACTCCTTCAATGACATGCGCTTGCGCGGGTTGGCCAGCGATTGTTCATAAATAGTGTGCGTGACGATATCGAGCTTCCTGACGAGGAAGTGAGGAAGCAACGGATCCCAATTTTGGATAGCCGCATTGATGTTCTCCAGACCTCTTATATATTCGACCACTGTATCGTGCAAAGATCCCACTGCTGCTGCTGAGGGCCTATCACCTGTGATGAATGGTTGAGCCATTAGCTTGTTGAGGAGGGCTGTAACCAATAAGCGTCGATTTTCATATCGTTCGTTCAAAGTCTTCCTTGCGGACTCGTAGTCGTCTTCAGAAAGCGCCAAATTTTGTATGAGTTTAGCCGCTTTCCTGGTAAGACTCGCCTTTAGGTAAGACACTTTTTGACATCTGGATAGCGGTTGATTATGAATCATTTCCCAAAACAGAACGTGAAACTGTCGCTACTGTAGATATTCACCATCAAACTTAGGTAGGTTGATTTTTGGCAGTTTCAAACTAGGTGTTGTCGCTGGAGATGTTGGCTAGGCATGTGTTCCAATAATTGCGTCGAGCTCGCCTTCCAATAGTATTAGCCAGTCTTGAGACAATTCTTCCAGGGTGTTGTGTTGCCTTGGTTCAAGTTCAGATTTTTTAGGCACTATACTAATCTCGCACATCCTTTGTGGATACTCCTCCAGTTGTGACCAGTAACGGTTGATTGAGGCAATTTTAAATTTGTAAAATTGCCGGTTTTGACCTTTGCTTCGCCAAGTCGAGAAAGGAATCGTCGTCATGAATCTGCCAAGACGTTATACTGTCGCACATGTTCGATAACTTCAGATGATGCCTCGATTGTTGACATACTCGAATCATCCTTGCTGCCTTTGCCGGTAACCTCTGCTTGATTTTCAACGTTCTGTTTTGCACACCTCAATGGCAGCATTTTTTCCTTAAAATATGCGTAAAAAATCTGGTAGCTGGTTTTGATTGTGTCATGCGAACCACTTAAAAAGTAGCCATGGGTCGGCAACATATCTTTCAACGAGCGAATCTTTGCATCCACTTCCCCGAATGCATCCCATTTGGATTTGAGACGTTGGAGTCGCTTTTCGTAGTACTCAACTTTTTGTTTACGAATCGTGGGATCCTTTTTATAGTTTGCGATGATCGCATCGGTACCCGTTGCTAGAAGCCTCTGCCGCTCAGCTAAACTGTCCATTTCTGCATTTTTTTGGTGTATATCACGTCGGGGTCACCAAGGTTTGAGAATTGTTTACTTCACTCTTCAAATTTCTAACCTCCCCAGAATGCGGTTCCCACAAATTTGCAAGCGCAATATATTTCATATGTCTTATAGATACATGGATCACGTTGCGCTTGCTGTAGGAATCTTTTCTCTAACGTGCACAAGGTAAATTCGTAGATCGATGTGCGCCAGACAAAGCATGGATCATGTTACGTGCACATTCGAGTGAGTTTAGAAGAAAATAAGTTTACAGTAATTTAAATAAAATATGATGATGTTAATATGAGTTCAAGTGATAGAAAATTGTTCACACAATTATGATTTAATACAAAATGTTTCAATGCTCAGTAATTCCCCATAAGAATAATCTTCACCAGTCCCGAATAATATAGCGACATGTTTTGTAAGTAAAAAAGTACCAAAAAATTCAAAACTGTAAAGGTAGGTAATCATGGATTATCACAATTTCTTTTGAGATTATTGGTTCGTTTCCACTCGAACTGATCATCGAAGAAAATGATTATCGAAAACTAGAAACAATCTCCAAATATCAACCAGCTTAAGCGGAGACTCCGCCATTCAGCAATCAGCAACATACAATCATGGAGAATATACAATGGGAAAGTATTAGATGAATACTCATCTAGTGATCATCAGTACAATACTGTTTGAGATCGTTGATGTTGTCTCCCGACGTCTGTGCTCTCGACCTTCTACAATTGGTCGAGAGTTTGTATAGTGAAAACACAGTAACTACTCCAAAACTACAACTTTATTTAGACTATGGATATGGCCATTTCCAGAGTAACTTGCTCTCTTCTTCAGTCCAATGATACTAAAATCATTGGCAATACAATTTGATCTTAAATACTACGAGATTTTCAGGTACTAAACCGTTTTAAACAGCCATAAAATTAAGAGAGAAAAATTTAAAGAGATAATAATGACATGGGACATTGATGGAAAGCACAATTAAAGGTACAAGAATAATGGGATATTTAGGTAATTAACTAATTAGGGTGATCTCCGGTTCGTTTTAGCAAGTTTCTTACTTAACTTCGATGGACAGTTTCCTTTGTCTGTGTTCATACGTGTTTGGGGTCTTACTGCATTATGTAGAGGCTCTCTCACGCGTCCAAAGTATAAGGTCGGTTGACATATTTGGGGAGTTGAAGGTTATCGTTTCCTATGCTTTGCCAATTTTCAATTATATCTATGGCTACTGCCGATCGCACCGTATTGAGACCCCGCTTTTCCCCGGACTTTGCTTCTTTTATGTGTTCTTGGGATCGTGTAGTGATGAGTCGCTTGGTATGACCGATGTAGCATTTTTCACAATCATAACACTGAATGTGGTAGATGCAGCTCATTTCGTTATTTTTCAGGGGGTCTTTTTCGTTGCCTAGTAGATTTTTGAGAGTCGCGTTTCTGGTGGAAGCTGTGATGTTGATGTCAAATCGTTTGAAAAGAGACTTAATACTGTAGAACAAATCCACTATCGGAATGGTTATCCATTTGGTTTTTGCAGCGTTTTCTTGTTTACCAGGATTCGTATGCTTATTTCTGAAGGCATCTTGTTGTTTTTTGGTTTCGATGGTACTAGAACTATATCCGTTTTTGATGGCATTGTCCATAATATATGTTTTCTCCTTACCGCACCCATTTTCCGTTAAAGGATAGGTAACAAGCCGGTGTATCCAACTGTTGTAGGCTGCCATTTTTTGCATTTTTGGATGTGTTGATGTTGCTGGTAAAGTCCTTTGAGTAGAAGTACTCTTCCTGTAAAGCTCAAATTCGATTGTCCCGTTGTTGTTAATGATGACGAGGTCCAGGAACGGTAATCTTCCATTTTTCTCCTTTTCCATATTGAACTGAATTTTTGGATGAATTTCGCTGATTGTGTCGAGAATGTCCCCAGTTTGGTCCTTTGGAACTATGGCTAGTACGTCATCCACATATCTCAACCATGTTTTCGGCATGATATCTGATTCTTCCATGATTGATTCGTTGTACTCCATGAAGACTGCCGCTAAAAGGGGAGAAAGGGGATTCCCCATTGCAACTCCTACTGTTGTCTCGAAGAATTTTTTTCGGAACGTGAAATAGTTTTCGCTCATGCAGAGCAGGGCTAGGTTTTTATAAACGTTCACTTTCTTAATCCAATCCCTTGTATTACCGAATTTCTGGAACAACACTTCTAATTGGTATATTGCGTGCTTTACGGGTGTATTTGGGAACAGTGACTTAACATCAAACGATATTAGCATTCCATTTTCATTAATTTTGCCTATAGTCTGTAGCTTACTTATGAGGTCAGGTGAGTTTTTTACAGAGAATTTGCTACATATGTCGCCTAGATCCGTAAACTGTTTTACGAGCCACTTGGCGATGCTTTAGGTTGGTAAGTTGTAATCCATGATGATCTCCCTCATTTCATTACCGTCCTTGTGGAGTTTATGTTGGCATTTGAATTTTGTCGAGACGGATTAGGTGTTTTCAATTTGGTAATATCACTAAATACCTTGCGGGCTTCCTTAAGTGCTCGGTCAACACGTTTGACGGATTCTGGCAGCGGATCGATCCTCAGCTCGATGAAATTAATTATTGCTCTTGTCTGCATTCAGAAAGTATACAGGTGGTTCCTTCAGTTTTTGTACCGTTGATAACTCTTGTCGGCTCACTGCAGGTTTCCTATGATCCTCCTTCTTCATTATTTTCGATAGGCCACAACGAATTTCTTCCTTGATATCATTATTGAGGTTTTTGATACCAGCCTCTAAGTTAACTACTATTTCGTTCGTTGAGTGGGGTTTTCGTACAGCATATCCAAGGCCGTGCTTCAACACCTTTATTTGTTCCAGCGTAAGTTTAATCGAGGATTTATTCACTACAAAATTTGGTAAGATCGGTATCGTTGATTCTTTGTTTACGTATTGATCTGCTAACTGGTTCCACTTTTTCTTTTGCAATTTCCGTTTTTTTATGACTTCACATTCATATGCCCTATGCATTTTCGCCAACATTTGTTCTAACGGGGCTCCTATAGACGTTGCTTGCTTTGAAAAAAGCAGGTGTGTGCTATATGCGCGTAGATTCATTTCAGCTCTGCAAGCATGTAGCTTGCTAATAGTGTCGTTTAATAATTGTAGTTCCATGCATTTTATCAAGTTAGCGTTGATACGAGGTCTAATTTCTCCATGAATCTGATGCAACTTCGGGATCACATTTCGTTTTCTGCATAGCTGTAGAAATGTTCATATCCATAGTCTAAATAAAGTTGTAGTTTTGGAGTAGTTACTGTGTTTTCACTATACAAATTTGAAAAGCTACAAGTTTCGGAAAACAATACTAATTGATCGAGACGTTTGTCGGTGTGCTCTAGGTAGGTGCTTTACTGCAGGGTGGTTCGCACGGGACAGAAGAACTGATTGATCAAGACGTGGTGAACTCAACTATGAGCATCACGAATGATTGCAGCGCTTCTATGCGCCTTTGAAAACTCTGGCATGGGAAGCCTCTATTGTACTGGTGGTCCACTGAAATCGCTGATAAACGAAAAAAGTGTCGCAAATTTCAGCGCGAGGCTCAACGGGCATAGAATCATGACAAGGAATGCAACCAGGAAGCAACATATAAGTCTACCAGGAAATGCCTTTGCAAATTCATTAACAGGTATGATCAGTATCAAATCAACTTCCGAAAGTAGACAAAATTCGTTATTTGGGTAGCAACTAAAATATTGAATATATTTTCATGAAAATATTTGAAATAATTTTCATTGAAAGTATTTATGTAACAGAAAATTTTACTGAAACAGTGCTTGACTTTCAAAGTGGCAATGCCTACGAACAATTTAATTATCCGCACGGAGAGAAATCCGTGTAATGAATTTTATTAAATCAAACAATAAAATTAACCACAGACTATTTTCACATCAAATCAGTAGAAGTTATTACTAGATTTTATCAAATTAACCACAATGGTAGTCATTTCTACAGTCAATAAAATTCACTACAGAGTAGTGGAAAAAATCATTACACTATATTTTCACCAGAATAGTCTTTTTCATTACCGAAACTGTACCTTTTACCGTAATTTCTGTCCGGCAGAGAACATTCATTGATACTGTTGTAAAATTCACATTTTCTAACAAATGTATTACGCTTGTAGTAAATATTCAGACGCGTTGTGATCTTTGATAGAATGCGAAAGTTGCATTTGAAGCATTCGATTAGACAACTCGCGTTGGTTGAGTTCAGTGTTTTATGTTGTGCTATATAAGTTTATTGTTTCTATTAGTGTGTCGTGTTTTGAAGTGGTAAGTTGATATTAATACGGTTAGTACACAAGTTACATTTTAATAACAATAACAAGAAAGAGTCAAAATGGACAACAATAATTATGAACATGTGAACGTGTTAAACGACGTTGTATATGAATATATTTTTGAGCCAGACAGAAGCGAACCTTTAACTGAGGTTAGTAGTTTGCTTCGGCAATGGGATTTAGGAGAGTTGGAGAATATTTTCACCGGTAAAACCAAATTACCTAAAATTTTCCAAAAAAATTTCGTCTTATTTACTTTTATAGAATATAACATTGATCGTCAATGTTTGATCGATATAACAGCATCCGATACTGATGCCTTAATTCCAAAGGAACTTATTAACCTAAGAATAAAATTTAAGCCAAAGTTAGTGACATGGCGAATTTCGCAAGTAAAATATCTGAATATTTACTTTTCTGAGCGATTGAAATATGTGATCTTACAGGGATATACCTCTGCATCTATTGCTGATACCTTGAGTGTGCATTCTAGTTTGCAGAGTGAAGTTTCGAAATGGCTCGAAAATAATTTCCCGAGCCCACCTTCACCTGTATCCTCAGGAAGAACTGAGTCAAGTTCTGGAACTGTGGAAAATATGGTCAATTAACCATTAACTATTAGTGTATTTTATATTTGTATTATATTTTACCATAACAGGATCTTCAAGCAACTCTTTTATCTTATGCACGAGGAAAGCATCTGCTTTCTGAAGCGAAGGAAAGTAGGCCACTTTCTTCTTCTTTGCGCAAGGAATTGATATCCCTGTTAGTCGATCATTGTATTCAAGAAAATATTCTATTGGATACCGACCAATGCAAACGCCTGGCTATTAAAATTCAGGAATGCTTTAGAGTCCAAAGTTTGTAATGTTTTATGCTTGGCTTTCAACGAAGTTACTTTAAATATTTCGCAGGAAAGTTATTTTATAAAAGCTGGAGTTGAAGGTCGAGCTAGAGGTTCTCTTTATACGTGCTATAACAACAAGCTCAAATATCGACGGAAAATTTGAATAGTAAAAGGTGCAAATAAAAATCGAAGACAAAGTAATTGCAATGTGACATCAGTATTCACAGAAGGCAACGCAGATGCTACTGATTGTAACTTTATTTCAAAATTATCTTTATACATTTTAAAATATATAAATATTCATTAGGTACAAGTCAAAAAATTTCGCTGAAATTCAATTCAGAGCCATGGGAAGTGGTGGAGATTAAGTGGGAGGAATCATATTTTAAAAGACGAGCCGAAATTTCGTCCAACCCGTTAACAGAAATTTTCAAAGACTGGCCAGTTTTCACCCAGTCAAAAGCATTACGCTTAGTAAAATAAATTTATTGCGGTATATACTAGCATATTTCTCATTATTTGCCTATTTTCAGATAGAACTTGCCTTTTTAAAATTATACGGAGAGAATGCTTCTTTTGGATTGAAATCAAATTGGGATGATTTAAAAAACAAAAATCATTGTGATTGCGGCAAACGAAAAATCTAATATTAAGCAGCTTACCAAAGATAAAGAAGCTGAAAACGTCGATAGCGGTAAGAAATTTGGTCGATGTACGATGTCATAAACAAATTATTATTCCACAATTATTTTCCAGACTCTAAAGACTGCAAAATTTTCGATTTGCTGCACTTCTTGCTACCATCATCCAAAAAAATTAAAATCAAGGCCACTGAAACAAAAAAGGAAAGGTTTTGGCACACATCAGTAAAGGACTCGTTCTAAGGCTGTGCTTTAAAGGTTGACAAACAAGCGGATTTCCTCATTGAGCACAGAAAAATGCAAGAAAAGTACCAAAGTCTCGGTCTGCAGTTACAACCGCTGATTGTAGAATGCCCCTTAGACTACTATATTGTGTTTGATAGTATTCTTCATAAAACAGACTCGTTTTTGTCTGCTTTAGATAGTTTATTTAAAATATTTTATGTTCTAAATATTCATTTTCCGCAACAAAGTGTGAATGTGTGGTGTTTCCTTCAGCAATATTTTTACGGAATTAACTTGGAAAAAGTATCATCCAACGTGAATGCATTACTTAATTCTTTAAAATATTAATTTGATTTATTAATATGTTTTCTATCTTTCTTTCTTTTCAAGTTTTAGTAAGCTAAAACCTCATCTTGTTGTTGTTCATGGCAAGAGCGATTCACTGACTGGCGACTCACATACTAAATCAGTTGACGACGAGCTTTTAAATGTGATTACAAATGACACATCTACTTGCACAACAATACAATCTGAATCATGCGAAATTGCTGCAGAAAATGCTTGCATAGAATTAACATATAAGGATAATAATGTTCAAATTCCTCATCCTTCTCATTTTAATTAAGCCAACTCATTTTTAAAAAAGAAATACTGCGACGATTTGTACTCTGATTCCTTGATGTTCGCTTTAAGAGTAATTAGTAACGATAATATAAACAGGAAAACAGCATTCGAAATATTGCCTGATGTTCAAAAATATATTCTAAATTCAATTCTAACACTATGCAAAAATTTAGATCCTTCCCTGGCTTTGGAATTAATTCAAAAATTTTGTCAGGAAGGTGTCTCGAGCATCAACACTGATCAAAAATTATTTAAAATATTGGAAAACAAAAATTTAATGAAAATTCCTCAGAACATAACAATTTCCACTGAAATTCAAAATGTGATAAAGAAAGGTATTCGTTCCTTGAATTATTCCAATGTTAAAGCGACGCTTTTATCAGTTCCCTTGATTATTAAGAATTTTTTTCAAATGGACAATTTATTCGCAATAACACTCGAAAATACTGAAAACTTCAGTAATTCTAAAAGTAGTAAAGTAGGAAACTTTGCATCGGGTTCAATCTGGCAAAAAATACACTATCAGTTCTCAAAAGAAGAAAAAACCAGCTATTCCGTATTTTAGGTAAATTTCTCGAGAGAAATTTACCTATTGCGGAGAGCATCATATATATATATATATATATATATATATATATATATATATATATATATATATATATATATATATATATATGGGATATAACGAAATTTGTGACCACGCTAGAGGTTGCAATTTTGCTCCGATTTTCACCAAATTTTCAGAAAAAGTGTACTGGGTTAATATCTCAGTTAAGTTCGTGAACCAGCTATATCGGCTAGGCAAAAACAAAATGGCGGCTATTTTAGACGAAAAATCGTGATTTCTGTTCTGACCAAAGTATAGCTCCGATTTGGATGAAATTTGGTACAAAGGTTCACTGATGTATGTGATGAATCTCGCAATAAAAAATCCAAAGTCGGTACGGCAGAAACAAAATGGCGGCCGCTAAAAGGTCGGAAAACGTGCAAAATTTTGTTGTTGTAATAGTGGTCAAAGTTTTCAACAGATTTTCATGAAATGTGGCACTTAGATAGAAATTATGAGTATCTAAAGTATTGCATGAAAAATTTGGAGGTCAGGTCACAAAAAACAAAATGGCAGCCAGTTGAAACTCAAAACTTTAAAGGCTTCTAAAAGTCACAATTTCAATCTGATATATATAAAACTTGGTTTCAAGATAGGCATTACTTAGATCTACAGTTTTTGATATTTGTGTGATCATACATGTGCAAATTTTAAAATGGCGGCGTTTTAAATATGCGTTTTTTTCAGGTTTTTGTGGCCCTCTAGTGGTCACATTTTTCAGCGGATTTTGATGAAACTTGAGATTATGGATCTCTGCACTATGTTCTTGTATTTTGCAGAAAATTATTAAAATTGAATGAAAAATAAAAAAGTCGAAAATTTAAGACCCAATATTTTTAAGCTGCCATTTTCACTAAAAATTGAATTATTTTGCCCTGTCTAGAGTGAAACTCCGATTTGAACGGGATTTGGCACATTGATTGATGAGGTCTTAGCCCACAGAGATTTAAAATTGTCCAAAATCAGATGCATGCATTCAAAATGGCGGCCCCCAAAGGCTTAGTAGCAATTGAAATAATGAATTTTTTTCATGGAAACGTTTTAAATGACTTATCTTGAACGTATTTATAAATCAGAATATTTTTAAAATATTGTTAAAATATTTTTAACAATACCCTAAAAGCTTATAAAATCGCGACTTGTCCGTCTGTCCGTCCGTCCGTTTGTTCGTGTGTCACAAGTTTTCTCGCAAACCACATAAGCTAGAATGAGGAAATTTTCTATGTAGGTCAAAAGTGGTGCCTCTTGAAATTTGCAGTGTAAGAACATATTTTAAAGTATTTAAGGGGGTCTCCCCATATAAGGGGGTGACATAAACATTTATTTTTATTTCTGTAGCCCTCTCGCGGCCAAGTTTCTCAACAGATTCCGATAAAACTTGAAATTATAAGTTATTAAGGTAAGTTAATTTAATTTAATTATGCAAATCGGATGACAAATTGTTTGTATGATGATGGATTATCGGTAAACGAAGTTTTGCACTTGAATTCCAATTTGAAAATTGACAAGATAAGAGCAAAGACTTATTTTTTAACACGCACGACACAGTATTTATTCATTAATTATTTCGACCAAACTTCAACTATAATTATCTCTACACCTTTGATGATCACTTGACTGTCGTCCTCACCGATCGCTCGCCAACTGCCTGCTCCGTCAGCACTTGCTCGCCAGCGCAGATTACTCGATAAATTATGCAAAGATCAGTTGCTGTGTTTGTATTGTTAATTGCATTGGGGTTTGTTGTCGTGTCAGGATGATGATGTTGATGCTAACGACGCGTTGATGACTGTGTGGCCATTCGTGATGGGAGTGGGTGAATAGTCGACTGTGGAAGTTGCTGTTGAATCCTAAACATACTCCCCCCGCTGCGACCGTAAGGCGCGGAACGTCCTATGATTATAAAAGAAATAAATGATTTGTTAACACATATGAACTGTTGAACTCCGTGTCTGTCCAGCTAGGTTGCATCCGCTGATTACCGTAATTTCCTACTAATCTGCAACATACGGTGCTCGGAATAACAGAGTGAAGCTCAACCAACGATGTTGGCTGTTCACCGCTGCTACGTTCAGGCAGTCCGGGTGTCTGAAGATTGAACCGTGCGAATTGGAGAAACGGAGTGTGGTGATGGGTTGTATGAATTCGATTAGAGGTTATTAACGGTAGTTAAAGGGTGTTAGGGGTTTGTGCAAATCGGTTAAGTGTATTCTGGGGTAGGCAGTAGTGCTATCTTGGTGATTGTGCGTTTATATGTGCTGCCCTTTGCGTGCAGTGTTACCACTCGTACTAGGTTATCTGACCCGGGATGTAAAGCAGTCACCCTGGCTAATGGCCATTTGTATGGGTGTAATTTCTCCTCTTTAAGTTAGCACAAATCTCCGACCTTGGGGTTGTGTTGTCGATGAGTCCACTTCGGTCTCTGTTGTAATCTGGTGAGATATTCGCTCCTCCAGCGTCGCCAAAACGTTTGTGCTAGACGTTGCGTCAGTTGCCATCTATCGAGTCGGTTGATGTTAGTTTCCGTGAGGTCTGCTTCAGGCGATGCTAACAACGTGTCGCCAATCAGAAAGTGTGCTGGCGTAAGTGCCGTAGTGTCCATCGGATCATCTGAAAGCGGGCACAACGGTCTCGAATTAAGACAGGCTTCTATCTGCGTCATCGTAGTCGTTAGCTCTTCAAAAGTTAGCGTAGCATTTCCTAGCACTCTTCGTAAATGGAACTTGGTTGACTTGACCCCGGCCTCCCAGAGTCCTCCAAAATGGGGTGATGCCGGAGGATTAAAATGCCATGTGATCCCTTGGTTAGCGAGAAGTTCCGCAACGTCTTTGTGGTGCTGCAGTACCTTTCTTAGATGTGTGTCGGCCCCCACGAAATTTGTTCCACAGTCACTGTACACGTGGCTACATATACCGCGTCGTCCGCAGAATCGTTTAAACGCTGCTAGGAAAGCGTGCGTCGTCAAATCGCTGACCACTTCGATATGAATCGCTTTGACTGTCAGACATATGAAAATGGCGACGTATCCTTTGTAAGTCGAGCTTCCACGGCCTAGACGGTGTCGTAATTCGAAGGGACCGCAATAATCCACTCTGACGTGAGTGAACGGGCGAGCAACGTTAACTCTCGGTGCTGGTAGGTTGCCCATGAGCTGTGAGGAAATCTTCGCATTCGCGCAAAAACATTTGATGCACTGGTGTACACTTTTCTTGACTACCCTACGAGCGTCGATCAGCCAAAACGTTCTTCTCAAGTGTGTCAACATCGCTTGGGTCTGTCCATGTAGAGTAACTTAATGTACTTGATGTAGCAATAAGTCAGTGAACTTGCCAGATCTTGGAACAATAATCGGATGGATTTCAGAGTAAGACAATGTCGCATGTCCTAAACGTCCCCCGATGCGTAGTACTCCGTCGTTATCTAAGAATGGGTTCAGATTTGCAATCTTACTTTGTTTCGGAATTTCCTTCGTCTTGATTAAGGTTTTGATTTCATGATCAAATTCAGACTGTTGTGCAAATTTTATCCAAATGTCTAATGCTTGTTTTATCTCTTCGCTGTGTAATGGGGTTGGGGTGATGGATTTTGGTATTCATTTACGCCAACGTAAACAATACGCAGTCACTCGGCATAACCGCGTCAATGACGAAAATCTCGCAATGATTTCAGTTGCGTTTGTTATTGTCTGTAGGAATACCTTGATATTTTTTCTCCTCTCCGATTCGGTACTCTCTATAGTCGTGGATTTGGGCCACTGATCCGACGGTTTCACCAACCAGGTTGGTCCATTCCACCATAAGGGATTTGATAATAGTTCTGCAACTTCTGCGCCACGTGAGGCTAGATCTGCTGGGTTTTGTGGCGACGGAACGTAACGCGAAAGAGTGTTACCAGTTTGGTTGAAGATTTCTGTCGTTCTATTGGCTACGAAAACGTTCCATCGAGTGGGATGACCTTTCAACCACGCCAGAACTATCTGCGAATCGGTCCATAACGGTTCGTGCGTGATGGGTAATTTTAGCGTATCTTTCACTCGGACCATCAGTTTTGAGAGCAATGCTGCTGCACATAGCTCGAGGCGTGGAATAGTTACTGGACGCACAGGTGCAACCTTGGTTTTTGCCGTGACGATACGTGAATATGTCCCGGACTCGTTTCGTGATATTAAATAGATGACCGCGGCATACGCTCTTAGAGAAGCGTCGCTAAATCCGTGCAGCTCGAATTCTGCACCTGGACTACACCCAACCCATCGAGGTATTTGGCATTTCGAGATCTCTTGTATGCTTTCACGGAACCGTGTCCACTTCTGTGTACATTCTAACAGAACTTTTTCATCCCAGGCCACCCCACTCAGCCATAACGATTGTAGTATTATTTTGGCAACAATCAGTACAGGTGCTAACCAGCCCAGTGGATCATATAGTCGCGCAATATCTGACAAGATCTTTCTTTTAGTATATGGCGCCGAACTTTCTGGTAACTTAATTTGGTATCCCAGACAATCGGATAAGGGATGCCAAACGATGCCTAGTGACTTAAACTGTTGATCCCAGTATCGTTCAACGTGAAGTTTCATTTCCACGTTTTCCTCAGGAATTCCACATAAAATTTGCGGGTGGTTAGCAATCCATTTACGGCGTGCAAAGCCTCCACTTTGTAGTAGCGCGTCTACTTCTTTACGCTTCATGATAGTCTCTTGCAGGCTCTCACCATCCGACAGAACATCGTCCACATAAAAATCGTCCATGATGACCTTATACGCCGATGGGTATTCCCCTTTGCCATCGTCCGCTAACTTATGCAAAGTTCGAATTGCCAAGAAAGGAGCACAAGTGGTGCCGAATGTGACTGTATTTCGACGAAAGTCACAAATGTTACTCTCTGGATGCGGTTTCCAGACTATGCGTTGGTACTCGGCATCATCGTGATGTACGTTGATCTGCCGATACATCTTTGAGATGTCTGCTGCAAATGCGAATTTATGCAATCTCCATCTCGATGGTACAGCGCTCAAGTCATTTTGAATAGCTGGACCCGTCATTAAAGCTTCATTTAACGAGACCCCGGAGCTAGTTTTTCGCGATGCGTCGAATACCACACGTAATCTGGTACTTGTGCTACTTTCCTTGATGACTGCGTGGTGCGGCAAGTACAGTGCCGTACTTATCGATCGGTCTTCTTGTCTGATGTACGAGGTGTGTTCAAAAAGTATCGCGAATTTTGAATTTTCGCGGGTTACGTATATTCGAATTTCGATTTTTTTGTGGCGTTATGTTGGTACTCATGTCTGTCACTTATGCCGACAAGCTCGGCCATTTTGAATGTTCACTTAATTGGTGATAGCTGCTTTACTTGCACGTGTTTTCAATCGTCTTCGATTTTTACTTATTCAAAAAAATGGATCAAAGAACGTGTATCAAATTTTGTGTGAAAAACGAAATTAAGTGCGCGGATGCATTCCGAATGTTGACTGTGGCATACAGAGAAGCTACCTTGGACCAAAGCAACGTTTATCGGTGGTACAAAATGTTTTTAGAAGGCCGAGAAGATGTGAACGACGAAGAGCGTGCCGGACGCCCGAGCACTTCAACAACAGACGAAAAAATTAATGAAGTGGAGAAAATGGTATTGGCCAATCGTCGAATCACCGTTAGAGAAGTTGTTGAGGACCTAAACATATCGATTGGCTCGTGCCATTCGATTTTTATCAACGATTTGGGCATGAGACGGGTCGCCGCGAAATTCGTACCAAAATTGCTCAATTGCGACCAAAAACAGCAACGCATGAACATTGCTAATGAGATGTTAAACTCTGTCCGCGACGAACCAAATTTGCTCCAGAGGGTCATAACTGGTGACGAGTCGTGGGTTTATGGTTATGACGTGGAAACCAAAGCTCAATCATCTCAATGGAAGCTGCCGCATGAACCAAGACCGAAAAAAGCGCGCCAAGTTCGGTCGAATGTGAAAGTTTTGCTGACAGTTTTCTTCGATTGCAGGGGCGTGGTGCATCATGAGTTCTTGCCACAGGGAAGAACGGTCAATAAGGAATATTACCTGCAAGTTATGCGCGAAGCAATCCGCCAGAAACGCCCGGATTTGTGGGAGAACAAAAATTGGCTTTAGCACCACGATAACGCCCCTGCTCACACATCGTTGCTTGTGCGCGACTTTTTGGCCAAAAACAACACGCTAATGATGCCGCAGCCACCGCATTCCCCAGATCTGGCCCCCTGTGACTTTTTTTTGTTTCCTAAACTGAAGAGGTCCATGAAAGGACGACGTTACGCTACGCTTGACGAGATAAAGACGGCATCGAAGGAGGAGCTGAACAAGATTAAAAAAAATGATTTTTCGAAGTGCTTCGAAGATTGGAAAAACCGTTGGCACAAGTGTATAATATCTCATGGGGATTACTTTGAAGGGGACAAAATAGATATTCATGAATAAATAAATAATCTTTGAAAAAAAACAAAATTCGCGATATTTTTTGAACACACCTCGTATATATATATATATATATATATATATATATATATATATATATATATATATATATATATATATATATATATATATATATATATATAAACATAAAAAAAATTTTTTGAACACACCTCGTATTTTGGCTGGTCAGCTACTAACTGCATATGTCCCATATCAATGTACTCTTGTAAACACCTATCATATTCCTTCCTTAATTGCGACGTCCTTCCTAAACGTTTCTCTGTTGCCTGTAAACTTGCTACTGCCTGATGCCTCGATTGACCTAATGCTTGTTTCATGCCCTGCTTGAATGGCAACCGGACCGTGTATCGTCCATCGACTCCCCTTTGAACATTATTTTGGAAATGTTCCTCACATGCTTGCTCTTCATCAGATGTTATTCTATGCGATGCCACTTCTTCCAGCTCCCAAAATCTCTGCAATAACTCATTGATGTTCGGTTCATCACTTGCTTCTACTGTGCCATGTTCGCTCCCTTGTGGAATGCACTGGTACTTCGCCCGACAGAATCCATCCTAAACTTGTCCTTTGTACCACGGGCCCCGCCGGTAATTCAAACATGTCACTCATCAGAATTTCGCCATATATTTCTGCTCCCAACAACATATCAATGTTACCTGGTCTATTAAAAGAAGGATCAGCAAGTTGAACTGTTTTCAATTGCTCCCACACTGCAGTATCCAGCGTCTGCGGTGGTAGTGGGTTCGTTAATTTGTCCAAGACATATGCCTTGAAGGGTATGACTTCATTCGCATGTGTTCTAATCTGTGCATGGATCATGCCTCGACTTGCTTGACTGGATTCTGCCCCAATTCCCGCAATTTTGATATTGGTGGCCTTGCCCTTTAAGCTCAATTGTTGAGCTGCAGCTTCTGTTATAAGAGACGCTTGCGACCCTTGATCGACTAAAGGTCGCAAGACTTTGCATCCATGGGGTGCCTCCACGCTGACTAACGCTGTAGCCAGAAGTATCTCGTTCTTCCTTTCACAGTTCAGCGCGTTGATGTCAATCGCTCCTGGTCCTGAGGATTGAGTTTCGGTCGTGTTGGGATTGGTTACCTTTGGACTTCGTTGACTCATAGTGGCTTCATCTTTGTGCAGTAAGGTATGATGCTTCCGTTGACATTTCTTGCACTTAGATTGGCTGGGACACCTTACCACGAAGTGCTTGCTGGATAGACAGTTGAGGCAAGCACGCAATTGTTGAACTGTCTGAAGTCTTTGCTTCAAATCACTGCGAATAAATTGATCGCACTGATACAAGAAATGATGCTGCTTGCATAAAGGGCATTCTATCGTCACTTCGTTCTTCATGTACACTTCGTGTGGTGTTCGCCATTCGCGATACCGTGGGACGCATGGTTCCTGCTGCCTCCAATGCTCTGAATCTATTTTGTAGGAAGGTACACACGTCTTTGAATGACGGCAATTCTTTCTCTTCACATCTTTGTTGTTCCCACAATTGACGCTTTTCATGTGGGAATCGTTGCACTGTCATGTGAATCACCATGGCTTCCCCCAAGTTTTTCACTTTCATGTTTTCAATAATCTGGACACTCTCAACAGATCGATCCAATAAAGTTTTAAGCGACGTGGCTGATTCATTAGCATTTCCAATGCTGAAGAGGGTTTTCAACTGCGCGGTCAAACAGACACTTGCATTTTCGTATCGTTCTACCAACACTTTCCACGCTCCGTCGTAGTTTGCATCGGTTACTGCGAGCTGTTTCACTAATCCTGCTGCCTCTCCTTCTAAACTTGACTTGAGATAATGCAGCTTTTCAACCTTTGACAATGTTTTACGATTATGAATGAGCGATGTGAACAGATCTCGGAACGACGCCCACATATCATAGTTTGCCGTTGAATTTGTGTAATGTAATCCTTGGCAACCGTAATTCTTCCAACGGAGTCGAGGATTCTGGTGGATTTGCCCGTTGTGCCTCCTTCAAAAAGTCGGCCAGTTCGGCGTAGACTACTATGTAGCTCTCGTTGAACGTAGATAACCAATCTTCTTCAAAATAGGGCACTTTTAGCTCTTCGTCCATGCCCGTGAGCAGTACAATGATGTGTCGATGGGTTTCCGCAAACTCCTGACGTAAGGTTTGCACCCTGTCCAATTGTTTTTCATAATAAACTTGCGTTTTCCGTGATTTTGAGTCCTTTTTATAATTACTAATTACTTTATTCAATTGCTCCAAGGAGAGCTTTTGCTGCTTAATTAGTCGGTTCATGGTTCTGCAATTTGGAACTATGTAATGTGTGATAGAGTGTTTCCTAGAAAGCGAACTTTTGTAGAGCTAAATGTCTGATGAACTAAGTTGTGACTAAATAATGAACTGCTTGCATGCGATAGCCACGTTTTGTATGCACTGATAGCACCTAACTCCCCACGAATGACTTGAGAGGCGACCAATGCCAGTGTTTCCAACGAAAGATGAGACGATTGTTGCATGCGATAGATACGATTTGTATGCGATGCTTCCTAAATGCCCACAAATGACTTGATGCAATCAATGCGAGTGCTTTCGTCGACAGAAGAGACGATTGTTGTATGCGATAGCGACGTCTTGTATGCGATGCTTCCTAAATGCCCACAAATGACTTGATGCAATCATATTCACTTTATAATCCATCAATTTTCTCACACTTTCACCCTTTTTACCAACTGATGAACGTGATAGTGGCTAGCAGTTATGGGCTGCTCCCTGTAAATAATTTAATTTGATTGCGTCGCAAAGTGCTGAGGATTGCCTATAAGCATGTCTTGGGCTGTTAGCCACCATGTGCTTGAATGTGGGAATCGTACTCCCGTTACGAGGTCCCGGTTTGACGATCACCGCTTTTCAATGAAATGCCACCGGATTTGCACACACGTGAATTTGGAAGAGGATATGTATGACAAGTGTAGGAATGATCGTACTTACCAAATTGCACGGTTCGCACATTAACTATCGTTGCCTATGCGCAACGATCCGGCTCGATGGACTAAAGATATGTTTGTATGATGATGGATTATCGGTAAACGAAGTTTTGCACTTGAATTCCAATTTGAAAATTGACAAGATAAGAGCAAAGACTTATTTTTTAACACGCACGACACAGTATTTATTCATTAATTATTTTGACCAAACTTCAACTATAATTATCTCAACACCTTTGATGATCACTTGACTGTCGTCCTCACCGATCGCTCACCAACTGCCTGCTCCATCAGCACTTGCTCGCCAGCGCAGATTACTCGATAAATTATGCAAAGATCAGTTGCTGTGTTTGTATTGTTAATTGCATTGGGATGATGTTGATGCTAACGACGCGTTGATGACTGTGTGGCCATTCGTGATAGGAGTGGGTGAATAGTCGACTGTGGAAGTTGCTGTTGAATCCTAAACACAAATAAAAAATTCGAAAATTTACAGCTTAATAATTTTAGCAGCCGTTTTCAATAAAAATTAAAATGACGGCCCCTGATGGTTCAGAAAAGAATCGAAAATGCATATATTAATGGCAATGCAAGTGCTGATTAAACTTTTATGGAAATCTTTTGAAATCAACTATTTGAGCTATTTAAACCAAAAAGTTATCACCTTTGTTTGATAACCACTGTCAAATGTATAAACAGCAAATGTGAGAAGGCCGAAACGAGTATAAATATGTTTATAACAATTTTTTGCCCGCCGATTTTCAATATGTGATCCATACGTGTGCAACTCAATTTAATTAGCAAAAAAAAATTCCGCCTCTATGAAGGGTCTCCAAATACGAACGGCGGCAGATCCTTTCTGTTAATAAATACCCATGTAGTGCTACAAGAAATGGCAATAAGAAGTCCAGTAGTAGATAAGCCAATTTCTTTTTCGAAACCTTACGCTACATACGAGAAATTTACCTTTCTGGCTGGTGATGCCAACGGGGATTTTTTTATATTATGATGATTTTGATCCGGGAAACGTTTTAGGTTCTCATTCCACTAGCAACTCCATAGCAGCATTTTATTTAAATTTTCCCACTATTCCTAAACATGAATTTTCTTTATTAGAAAACATATTGCCAGTAATGCTAATGAAATCAAAATATATGAAAAAATATGAATATGAAGATATTTTGCAAAGTCTTTTACAAATTTTATTAGACTTGGAAGTCAATGGATTAAACCTTGTATGTAATCAGACTGAGATAAAGGTACATTTTATATTGGGAGTTGTAACAGGGGATAATTTGGGAGTAAATTATATTTTAGGGGTTTCGAGATTGTTTTCTGCTTCATATTTTTGTCGTCATTGTAAGTGCTCCAAAACGGAAACTCCATACTTGTCTGAAGAAATTGAGGAAAAGGTTCGTAACGAAAAAAGTTACAATATAGATCTTTCTCGACATGTTCCTCAAGAGACGGGAGTGTACACAGCATGCATATTCAATAGTTTACCATCTTTTCATGTTACAGTCAATGCTAGTGTTGATATTATGCATGATTTATATGAAGGAATTGTAAAAAATGATATGTCTCTGATAATCCTGAACTTTGTTACTAAGAAAAATTGTTTTACTTTAGATGATCTGAACAACAGAAAACAATTATTTGATTATGGGTCTATAGATTCTGGAGCCATTTCTCCTCCAATTAAATTAGATGTTCTTCAGAATAATACTTTAAAAATTACACTTTTTCAGTCTGATGATAGGAGATTTTATTCCAATTAATGATGAAATTTGGGTATTTTTTCTAAATTTACAAAAATTAAGTGAGATGTGCATGAAATCGAGTTTTACGCTTAATGATCTTGAAGAATTAGATTTCCTTGCAAAATATCATAATGAAAAATATTGTGCACTTTTGAACTTCCTCTTAAACCTAAAGCCCATTTTCTCACACACTATTCGAGAGCGATTAAGAGAGCAGGTCCGCTTAAATTAATGTGGAGTATGAGGAACAAAGCAAAACATAAAGAATTAAAAAAATATATTTGTAGCAATTCTTCTCGAATCAATGCTTGTTATACAGCTGGTATTAAAGTCTCTTTGAAACTTGCATATCTTTTTATGATGAAAGAGGAAAAACCAAATTATAAACTTTTGAAATGTAAAGACGGATGCAGCTGTGAACAAAATTATTTTCATTTACTAAATAAATTCAATATTACCTCAGGGATTTTCCAGATAGCTATCAAACTAGAGTACAAAGGAACAATTTATGAAAAAAATCAGTTTATCCTCAAAACAAAAGCTGAGAATATAGCTTACAAAATATTAGAATGTATTGTTTGTCTAGAAAAGATTATAGTTGTATCTTATAAGTATAAAATAGACTACAATAGACACTTGCACTCTTACATTTTAGTTGAAAACGCAAATGATTGCTTAAGTATAAATTATATTGAAGAATTCCTTTACCAATCAGTCAAGTCAAGTCAAGTTATTAAGTCGACGTGCTGACGGGAGAGTAAAAGTTGAAAGTGAAGTACATGCAAGATAGAAGAAGTAGGAGGTAGAAGAAGGAGACAGAAGATAAGAAGGAGACAGAAGATAAGAAGAAGACAGAAGATAAGAAGGAGACAGAAGATTGGAAGAGAAGGAAGTCGAAGGCAGAGGGAGATAGCGAATAGGAGAGAAGTAGAGCGAGAGGGAAGATAGGAGGGTAGAAGGTAGAGCAAGACAGCAGATAGATAGAGCGAAATAGAAGAAAATAGTGTGAAAGAGAAGAAGATAGAGCAAGTAAGAAGAAGATAGAGCGAGTAAGAAGATAGGAAGAAATTGAAGACAGAGCGAATAAGAAGATAGAATACCGGGACTCTGGGTGAGTACTTGGTATTCCTTTACTGACCTGGGTCAGCCTCAGTCAATTTATCTTATTATATTTTTCTAAATTCTGAATTTTATTGAAAATTAGTTATTTGGCGGATTTTATAATAACTATAGCATATAAATAGTTCCCTTTTGGTGGACAGGATGTCGAGGAACGGTGGCGTGGTTGCCGGACGTGACATATCTGCTGACAAAGATGAGCAAATTGCTTCGTTGGTCGCCCAGCTTGACAATATAACGCTGAAGTTGGATCAAGTGTTTGTAACGCTGTTACAAACACAAGAGACACTCGTCAAAACTAATGGTGAGCTGGCCGACCAGCGAAACAAAAATTAGCTGCTAGCTGCGAAAAATGCAGAACTAGTGTTATTGCTCAAGGACAAGGCTAAGGTCAACGGAAAATCCAAAAAAGAGAGCCCTCGGATGAAAAAGCGAAAGGTGAGGGCGTCTTCACCTCCCAAGTCAAGTTCCTCATATGAAACTACAGAGGGTGAGATGGAAGTTAACTGCGATAATAACAAAGATAAAGAGGATGAGATTTTCCCTGCCCTTCCACCACCAAAACCAGCAACGGTATGCAAAGAAATGGCCATCACACCCAAACCAAAGCCAACAGTACCAAACACTACAAACACACAACCCGCAACACAAACACAAGAATCAAAAACAGTCCCGATCATTTTACGAGAGCCCTCAAAATGGTCCCAAACACTGAACATAATGAAAACACAAAACATTTCATACACATCCGCGAAAAGGGTCTACCTGGGAATACAAATTATACCAACCACACCCACAGGTCACAGACGACTGACCAAAGCACTAACAGAAAATGAGCTGCAATACCACACTTATATACTGCCAGAAGATAGACAGCTGAATGTTGTCATCAGGGGTCTGTATGGCCTTTCAGCTGAAGAGATAAAAGAAGACTTACAATCTCAGGGCTTCAACCCAATTGAAGTCTACTACATTAAAATGAGGGAAGGTCTCTCTAAAGTCGTCAAGGTTCTCCTCCCAAAAACCGAAACAAATATTTACAACATAAAATCTGTATGCCATCTTATGTGTACGGGCCAGGGTATGTGCCACAATTGTCAGCGATTTGGACATTCTGCCAGCAACTGTCATGCACAGTCTCGGTGTGTTAAATGCTACTCGTTTCACCATTTCTCGAACTGTCCGAAGAAAATAGAAGAGAAAGCAAAATGTGTAAACTGTGGCGGAGAGCATCCTGCAAGCTACGGGGTTGTCCCAGAAATCCAAAGAACGTGAGAAGATCGTTCGCACAGGTTGCTGCGGCCCAACCCACACAACCAGCACGAAAACAGACAACCACGACACAGGCTCCCCCACGCATACAAAATCAAACTAACAATATGGACCAAATGTTTGCCAAAATACAGACACAGTTCCAAAACATGATGCAAGAGATGATGACAAACATGATTCACACCATGTTCGCTGCATCTCAAAATGTCATCAACACTAAACACTAATGAGTTTAACGAATCACGTTTCAATTCTGACGTGGAATGCGAATTCCTTGCTTCAGCATACTGGTGAATTACAACAGTTTATTTTCGATCATAAATACGATATAATCATGATTCAAGAAACCTTTCTGAAGCCTGGAAGACGATTCAGCATCCCCAACTACATCATGTACAGAAATGATAGAATGACGGGTAGAGGAGGCGGAGCGGCCATTCTCGTGAGACGAAACGTGAATCATTATCCCATCAATACACCCACACTTGAAAAACTAGAGGCCACAGTAATCAAGGTGCAAACTGATTTTCTGGAGTTCATTGTGATTTCTGTTTACAATCCTCCCTCAAATAGAAAACTTCCAGATAATCTCAGAGTACTTACTGCATTTGATGGCCCTATATTCATTGCAAGAGACCTAAATGCCACACACCGCCTTTGGGGAGCTGTGAGAAGCAATAAAGCTGGGACCGAGCTCAATACATTCATCACAGCCAACCACTTTAGCCTGCATATCCCCAATGAGCCAACACATGACGGAACAAGACATGGCTTTGCACTGGATATCGGAATATCGCGAGATTTCACACAAAATGTTCGGTTAAATATCCTCGACGAACTGTCTTCCGACCACAAACCAGTCCTTTTCCTCATAGAAAACATCTTTATTAATGTTCCTATGCAGGAAAGGAAAACTACAAACTGGAAAGCGTTTAAAGTCGCATTGGCCAATGAAACTAATTTTCAATCACCTGAAACGGCGGACGACCTCGACAACATCATTGAGAACGTAACTCAGAGAATTATACAGGCAAAAGAGGACCACACGGTCATAACTCCGAGAAGGGAAACGAATCCCTATGAACTCCCTCAGAATATCAAACAACTGATCAGGAGAAGGAATCAAGTTCGGAGGAGAGCTAGGTTTACAGGTGACCCTACGCTACATATAAACGCTACTCGGATGACAAATGAAATCCGTGATAAAATAAGGGTATTCCGAAACGAGCAATGGGAGAGCTTTTTGCAGAGTCTCGAGCCTGGGTGTGGCAGTTTCTGGAGAATGACCAAATACTTTCGGAAAAACAATAAAATTGTGGTACCACCTATTCATGGTCTGAATGGAATACAATACTACGATGCGGGTAAGGCAGAGGCATTTGCAGATTCCTTAGAAATACAATTCCGCGAGAATTCTTCGGATGAGGAGGACTTTGGAAATGAGGAAATAATTCAATCTTCTGTCAACAGACGACAGATGGATAACATTCAATACGAAGACAGAATAAAACCCACGGACTTGGACGAAATCAAAAACATTATACAGACACTCGACAAACATAAAGCACCCGGATATGACACTATTACAAACACTATGATTTCTTGGCTACCAGATAATATATTACAAACACTCACTGACATTATTAATACGATTTTTCGTTTGCGAAGGTATCCCAAAATATGGAAATCAGCGGTTATTATTGTCTTCCCGAAACCTCAAAAGGACCCACAATTTCCACAAAACTGGAGACCCATCAGTCTCCTCTCTTCGCTGTCAAAAATTGTGGAAAGGGTGATTCTGCATCGACTTTATGAGGTTATATCTGATAAAGATATTCTACCGGAAGAACAATATGGCTTCAAAGCCCAACACTTTACTGAGCTCCAGTTAGTTAAAGTGGTGCAACACATCAGAATAGGCTTAAATCGCAGAAACTCAGCAGGTTTAGTTATGTTTGACATAGCTAAGGCCTTTGATAAAGTCTGGCATGCAGGACTTATCTTCAAAATGCATCAGTTCAATATGCCACTGCAGCTCACCCAAACCATTGGCTCCTTTTTGGAAGGCAGATCATTTCGTGTCAGAATTGACAAACAACTCTCAAGCCTGAGACCAATTGATGCTGGAGTTCCTCAGAGCTCGCCCATATCACCGGTCCTTTACAACATATTTACTGCAGACCTTCCTACTCTGCCTCCAAAAGTAAAATTATCACTCTACGACTAGCAAGAGTCATCATCCCAAACTTGCACCGATCGATAAACATTTTATTGAAATACTTTCGCAAATGGAAAATTAGGCTTAATTCTGATATAACACAGGCCCTATTCATCACAAGAAAACTACAGCAAACTCCACAGAGACTTAACGTTGACAATGAAACAATAGACTGGGCACCAACAGCTAAATACCTTGGACTAACATTTGACAAAAGCCTGACATGGAGACAACACATACAAAATAAACGGGGACACTGTATTGGACTTCTCTTTTCACTACACCCACTCATTAAATCCAAAAAACTTAGCCTTAAAAATCGACTGCTCATCTACAAACAAATTATACGACCGACGTTACTATATGGTAGTTCTGCTTTCTACCAAACGACAAAGACTAACAAAAAAGCACTCCAGTCCTTCCAAAATAGAACTATTCGAAAGATCCTAAGAATTCCATGGTACATTAGGAACACTGACATATACAAGGACCTAAGACTTGAGACAGTAGAGAAATACGTACGTGATAGAGCACTGAAACTTTTTAACACAATAGACAACCATACTAATAGTACCCTGGCATTCCTTCGAACTGTCCGAAACGGGGATGATTTACGCTTCCCAACTATCCGCCAAATAATTATGTAAAATTTATTTTAAAATTGTATATTGGCTGAAGCTGCCACGGGAAAGTGGGTGGGTACTGTAGTACTCACAGATATGAGGGAGTTAAGGTGCTAAATCGCACTAACTCCACACCCCACACATTCCATGAGAGAATTCCTTTATTACCCTGTTTTGTCGCATAAGTTAGGTGAAAAATATGCGTTAAGATTTAAGGAAATTTGGTGAGTTATAACTAGTTTGCAAAAGCGTTTAAATATATTATTTCTTAAATATATTTCTGTGAGTTTTAAATTTGACAGCCCATTTAATTTTAATTACAATTGGTAATAAAGTTAATAGTTCAAACAGTGAAATTTAGTTTTTGTTATTGTTGATTTCATTGTAACTAGTTGTCAAAAGCAATGCCTGCGTAGTAGTATTCATTGTTCCCAACGGTATATTTAACCCCAAAACGTAGTTAATATTATTGTTTTTCATTGTAAAATGTACTTTTGACGTGGTGATTATTATTGCGAGTTTGTGAAAATTTGCAGTAAGTTTAATTACATAGCAATGATATTTTTAACTACAGTCGTAATTTTTATAATTACAAAAGCAATGGGGTCAAAAATGACTACATTCACCATAACATTCATTACAATTTTAATTCTATTTCACCACAGTTTTTCTCTCCGTGCGGCCGATGGTGCTGATGAAGGTTTTTTTTCACTCAATCACTCTTTTCAAACCCTCAAAGTTAATCTTTTTCTAAATTAATCTGAATATTTTGTTTCACACGTTAAAATTGAAAAACTAAAAGCTTCCTCAGCACTCCTTACAAAAGTAAGCAGTATCAATTGTTTCATAAGATAAGAACATGATGGCCATATGTATAAGAATACGCCATAAACACGTATCTCAGTAATGGAAAAAGGACTCATTTCCTCAACAATTTACTTTTCACATTCACTTCAGTTCACATTCAGCGATGTTCATTGGTAACACAAGACAAAAAACGTCGATTCTAATAGCTTTTATGCATTTTCTGCTGCTTTTAATAATGAAGCCCTCCAAAACAAAAGTAATTTCAGAGAAGAAGTGAAAATACATTCAAGTTGCTTCCCGCTAGATATGTTGTTCCATTCATTTAGCGTCCTCGAAAAGTTCCATGAATGGATCCTTGGTTGTAGATGATGGTGGCAACCAATTGTTTGTTTTAACTTTCAAGACCATATTGCAGTAGCATAAATTGCATATGAAAATGCTAACAGAGAAATTCGGTTGCCCCATTATATCTGCACAACCCACACATGCGAGTACAATAGTAACATACTTTCCTTGCTCTACGCTAAAACGAATCTTTTGCAACGTAACGAAAAAAGATTGCTCTTTTGTCAGAATTGACGATATGTGAATGAATGAATAAAATGCAAGGGTAATTTTGGTGAAGCAACTATTCCCCATCCTTTCGTTTTTCATTTCCCCCGAATCCAACAACTGACGATAATTGCAGCGAGTGACAACAGAATAGTGTCTAAATTAAAAGTGTTCAGACAATGGGGAGCATGATTGAAATTGTGCATTATGGAAAAGTGCAAGAATATGAATGTAAATTCATCGACACCAGTTCATATGTGAGGAAATACGAGGACTCGTATGTGCCTGATAGTAGCATGCTGATAGCGTGCATGCATGGAATTGAGATTTTTTCTGGTAAACATTTCCGCATTTGAATGTCAGTCGGGAGGGTATCCTTAGGGAGACAATTTTCATGGGAAACGGATTGTATAGGTTTTAACACTGAGCACTAAAAGAGCAATCGAAACAAGTTACAAAATGCTATTTGTGCCATCAATCATTGGATCAAGCATTGAAACGATAAAAGTTTAGACAGGCAAATGGTATATCCAGTTCGTTCGTTTGTGACTGATTGCGTTTAAAAGGATTTCACGCTATAAACGAATATCTGCTTAGGAAGTGAATCAACTGAAGAACGATTTATCGCTTTGAATATCTAACTCAAATGGAAGTTATTTTCTAATGCCACGGAGAAGTAGGTACTGATAAGTTGCAGTATTTTAAAGATTTAACTTTAGGCATTCTTAAATATTAAAATTATATAAGCAATATATTTAGAGTATAATTTTTCGAATCTTGTGATAGCCAATAATCCAAACTAAGCCAGCCTGCATCATATGTATTCTTTTATTTTCATATCAACACTTCTATGAAATTCTTCGACGGAAGGGTCTTACTTACGATTTGCAATCGAATATTATATCAAAAACACTGTAGCGAAGTATGTAATATACACTCGTTTGGTTGATTACCTTCCCAAAAAGGAAACGGTTCTTTTTATTAGTTATATATATATATATATATATATATATATATATATATATATATATATATATATATATATATATATATATATATATATATATATATTATACGTGGAATACAACATCATTCAAATGTCCTCCACGAGACCTCTTACAGGCCCTAATCCTTATGTGGTAATCTTCAATGGCTTTTCGGCACATTTCCGGCAATATCTCGGCCATAACGTCACGAATATTGGTTTTCAATTGCTCAAGATTTTGAGGATTGTTCGCGTAAACACGATCTTTTGCATAGCCCAATAAAAAGAAATCCAAAGGTGTTAGGTCGCAGGATCTTGCGGGCTAATTGACATCACTCAATCTCGAAATTACGTGTCCTGGAAATTTCTCTTGCAAAAGTGCTCGATTAGCCTATGTTGTGTGGCTTGTGGCTCCGTCCTGTTGGAAGCACATGTTCTTCAGATCATAATCTTCCATGTCTTTCCAAAAATAAGCGGTTAACATCCGTCCATAGCAGTCAGAATTGACTGTAATGGCTCTTCCTTGATCGTTTTCAAAAAAATACGGGCCAATAACACCACCAGACCATAATTCACACCAAACGGTCACTTTTTCCGGATGCAGGATTTTGTGAGCCTCATATGCGGCAATTCTGTTTATTTACGTAACCACTGAGCGAAAAATGAGCCTCATGACTAAAGAAAATTTTGTTCGAAAAATCGTTATCAATGGCTTGTTGATCAATCACCCAATTCGCATACATTCTACGTTGTCTATGGTCTTGAGGCTTAAGTTCTGGAGTGAGTTGGATTTTGTACGGACGGAGATACAAATCCAAATGCAAAATATTCCACAATGAGCTGTAAGACAAGCCCAAATGTTGAGCACGTCGAGGAATCGACAAATTCGGGTCTTCCTCCACACTTTGAGCAACGACAGCGATATTTTCAGCAGAACGAATGTTGCGATGATGCACAGGCCTTGCAATATCAATGAACAATCCAGTCTCTTCAAATTTTCTCACTGTGTTCGAAATTGTTTGCTGTGTAGGTTGATTATGTCGACCGTAATCGACTCGTAAAGCTCTTAATGCTGATACAGCAGAATTACCATTTTTATAATAAAATTTAATAATTTTAACGCGTTCTTTGACTGTTAAACGATCTATATTTCTAAAGGGTAAACCTTCAGCTATAAAAAACACGCTTTGTATGACATTTAATTTTGACAGATGTCAAATGGCAGTGGTATACTTTCCTTTATATATATATATATATATATATATATATATATATATATATATATATATATATATAAATATATACATATATATATATATATATATATATATATATATATATATATATATATATATATATATATACATATAGATATATATACATATATATATATATATATATATATATATATATATATATATATATATATATATATATATATATATATATATATATATGCATATATATATATATATATATGTATATATATATATATACACACATATTTATTTACATGTATATATATATATATATATATATATATATATATATATATATATATATATATATATATATATATATGTCTACATATATTGTTGCATGTCCAAGCAATTCTGCAAGCTACTGTCGCATTTGTTGTCGCAACTATTAATAACATCATGAACAACCAAGAGGAGAAAGCGAATGTACTCGAAAGCACAAAAATGGACCAAGTAAATCCATGATCAACATCTGAAAGTGACGTCAATGCGGGCTCGATTATTCCAGGTAGATCTCGTCAGAACATTCGCCGATGTATGAGAAATGGATTGAATGACTAGAGATCCTACATAAAGCCAAGCTGAATCAATGGAGGAGAATAGTACAACCGTGATAGTGAAACCTGCAATAAGAGTGGAACGCGAACTAAAGGCAATATTGATCGATAGTCAAGTGATTTTCGTGATAAAGTCTGTTGCAATATAAGTTGATAGACAGTGAAAATTAAATTGAAATGCGATTTGTAAAATAGTGAAATTAACGATTGCACATTCTTAGTAAATAAACTCTTTTAACTTAATTTGATAGACAGTGCGTTTTCACTTTCCCGGAACATTAAAATTATTTGCCGCGAACCATAACACGCGATTGTGATGTCAAAAGTGAGAATGAAAATTTTGAAAATGAATACTTTTAAACATTTTTAAAGTGCACAATAGTGAAATGGAACGTGAAAACTGGTGGAATAAAAGCCACAAAGCTTACATTTAAAGATTAATGAATTGACCATGTCGGAGCTTAAGCGAGAAGCAAAAACACCAGAGACGAAGGAACCAGAAAATGCACTGATGCAAATGTTGATGCTGATGCAACAAAAGCAGCGACTTCAGTCTTTGAGTTTAACTGCGAAGCTAAATGAACAATCAGCGAAGCTGAACCAACAAGCGATCACAATCAAGGCAGATTTTCAAAAAAAAGTCAACTGAAATAAAAGCGGAGCTTGGTAGTCTGAACAAACAAATTAAATGCGTCGAGGAAAAGGTTTACCAGGTCAAGGAAAAGGTCAACCAGGTCAAGGAGAGAATCAGTCATGAGATGGAGAAAGTGAAAAAGGAATTGGTAGCAACGAAGGCAGTAGTAACCACCTCACCAGCTTCCAAAAGAAGTTACACCTAATAGCATGACAAGAGAAAAAACATCTTTTCAGAAATATTAGAATGTACTGCAAAAAAAGCATACAAAGATCTAGGTTGTTCTCAAGCCCAACTAAATAAAGAACCAGACGCTTTCATTTCAGGTATCTTCATGAACGAGACCTAGTCCCAGAAAGAAGGGGTCACCGAGAAGGAGCAGTAGCGTCAAAGAAACGTATTTTTCTCAAAATTACCTAATGTCTTCGTAAAAGTTCAAATAGCCATGACTTTTTCAATTTCGAATATAAAAACAAAATTCACCGAGTTCCATTACTAAAGCTCAAAATATAATGATCTTAAGATGAGAAATTTTCGACTGAAGGTCCGTTTTTGCTTTGCGGATTACACACATTTATGTGAATAATTTATTAATTTTTTTTTCTTTAGCACTATAGCCCTTTTGAGCATTTGCTTAGAAGTAGTTAAAGTATCTCATTATCTTGATAGAACGTATTGCCATTCGGGAATGTGAAATGGCCATTCCCATGCTTTGGCGATGTGTCCGTCCACCCAGCTGTGATACCTTCTAATTTTAAACCAGCAAATATCGGCATGTGTTGTGAGTGCTGTAGAATTTATGCATTTATTCATTACTTTTTAGGGTTTTATTATAGAATATAAGGCCCTATTTAAATTACGTCCTGTATTCGTCTATATGTCATAGTGGTTTTCCTCAAAACCCATAGAAGTTACTCTCACGAAACTTTGTAGAAAGGTCAGAAGTGGTGACTTCTTGAAAGTTTTGTGGTGAAAAATTTTTCAGACAGCTTTAAGGGAGGTCTCCTCATAAAGGAGGGTGACGCTTTAAAAACAAAATTGCACCATTGGTTTACGGGTAGGGTATCACTAGAAAGGTCTCAATGAAATATTTTTAAAACTATCAGTTCCGAGGGGGGGCAGGGAAAATGGAAACGTACGAAATTTTCACGTATCCCCTTGCGATTTGACACATTTCATCCAAACAATCTGCAAAAAACTTATGGAAGTAGGCGTTTATAAGTGCAATAACAAGAAATATGCGAGAAATAAAAATTCGATCAACTTTGTTAGTAATAGTATTATTTATCAATTTTACATTTTTCAAATAAAACCATAACCGCGCTCTTAAATCAATAAAATTTGGTATTCAAATGGCTTTCTTCAACGTTTGTCACTCGTTAATCGTAAAACAAAATGCCGGCTGTTTTAAATGAGAAGATGAAATAAATTTGTGTTATTTTTCCCCAACTTCAATATTTAAGGTACATGGTTCCAACGTTGATTAAATTCACTAACAAATGGTGGCAGATGAGCACCTCCAATTAAAAGGTGAAACAGGTCAAGTAAGTAGGAAAACACTCCTACCAGAAGGACTTTGCAACCATCCGAGCAGCGATGAACTGTCTCCGTCAACCGAGTCTGACCAGCGTCATAACAGTTGATCATGCCCACACGCCTCGCTTACGATACGTTACGACAACAATCATTAGCGTATGCGGATACTAATTGCTCGGAAATTAATAACAGTTATTCATGATCTCAATGCATCTCTTATCGCACGAGCTAACACGCAATGTATGCTTTACCGCCCATACTAAGGGAACGGCGACACCCTAAATAGAGTACATAATCGCAATTTAATGTATATAAGAACTTATGTCTTACGCTTCATTGGTCAAGTCACTAAATTGGCTCCACACGCATACATGGTAGTCCATACAATTGCCATATTGAGAGCACATGGGGAACATGTACACAATTGAATGTGTGTACTATGCGCAATCCACTGAACTGAGTATCAATTCGCCGCGACAACCAACTCAGAAATCATATGAGGAGAAGTCGTCGAATATTCAGATATTTGAATACTGAAGAAAATAAGAGCAAAAACATGAGATTCGGCTAGCGTTCCTTTCCACGCAACAAGATTGTTCCCGAGGAACAAGAAAGGAATGAATTCGTAAAGCAAGTGAAGGGAAACTAGCACACCAACAAACTCAGCGTTTTACGGATTAACTGGATCGAAGATCTACGATTCCCACTAGCAATGCAAGCAGTTTTTTGTATTTAAGCTACTGGCGAATTAGATGAGGAGCGAGTATCAACGCAAGTCTCAAGGAGAGACAGCTGAAGACGATTTTTCAGCCAAAGACGATTCACATCCAGAAGTTCGTCAAAAAGAAGCGCCATTTTCCAACATCAAATAGAATGTAAGTAAAACGAGCTTAAACTAAGTTGCTTTAGGCCTAAGCCAGTGAAACTCTAGTTTTAGACATTTTATGATTAATTAACGTTCAGAAATAATCTTTCACTTAACGACTTTTTTGGTAATCTCCATTTCATTCGGTAATTCTTTTTTAAGGTATAGCGAAGGCATTCACGGAAGATGAAATGTTCGGAGTTTCTTTGGGGCGCAAGCCGGTGAAGCTTTGGCTCCAGCATTTATCCACGAGCACCATTGTATGCGAACTACGATACGAGGGTCACCATCAAGAGTAATGGTCATCAAATGCACTCGCCATCAACAGTTCATCAACCTGGATACTTTTAAAGTAGAGATTGTCGAGATTTAATGGGTTTGGATTGAATCTGTTTAAATAATGGAAACTTGCATTTGTGCGTGCAAAATAACGTACTGCTAAAGAAGAATAGCACTTTGTTCTTCATAAATGAAAAAAAAGGTTTTTCTTATTTCTAAAGGACAGCCCTTTTCCCCTATAGGTATCAAGGTTTATGTAGAGTGTCATGAGTTGCGATCACCACACCAACACATGCAGGGGGTAGCATATTTGTAACAATTGGCACAGCCAATTGTTATTTACACGCACAAATACAAGTTTCCATTATTTAAACAGATTCAATCCAAAGACCTTAATTCTCGACAATCTTTACTTTAAAAGTATCCAAGTTGATGAGCTGCTGATGACGAGGGCATTTAATGACCATTACTATTGATGGTGATCCTCGTATCGTAGTTTGCATACAATGATGCTCGTTGATGAATACTGGAACCAAAGCTTCACCGGCTTGCGCCCAAAGACACTCTGAACACTTCGTCTCCCGTGGATGCCTTCACTATACGTAAAAAAGAATTATCAAATGAAATGGAGATTGCCAAAAAAGTCGTTGAGTAAAAGATTATTTCTGAACGTTAATTAGTCATAAAATGGCCAAAACTAGGGTTTCACTGGCTTGGGCCTCAAGAAACTCAGTTTCAGCTCATAAAAGATTATTTTTAAACTCAATTTAGTCATAAGTTGGATAAAACTAGAGTTTCACCGGCTTAGGCCTAAAGAAACTCAGTTTAAGCTCGTTTTACTTACATTCTATTTGATGGTGGAAAATCGCGTTTCTTTGCGGCGAAGTTCTTGATGTAAATCGTCTTTGGCTGGAAAATCGTCTTCGGCTGTCTCTCCTTGAGACTGGCGTTGATACTCGCTCGTCGTCCAATTCGCCAGCAGCTTAAATACAAAAAATTGCATGCATTGCTAGTGGGAGTCGTAGATCTTCGATCCAGTTAATCCGTTAAACGGTGAGTTTTTGGTGTGCTAGTTCCCCTTAACTTGCTTTACGAATTCATTCCTCTCTTGTTCCTCGGGAACAATCTTGTTGCATGAAAAGGAACGCTAGCTCCAATCTCATGTTTTTGCTCTTTTTTTCTTCAGTATTCATATATCTGAATATTCGACGATTTCTCCTCATATGATTTCTGAGTTGGTTGTCGTGGCGAATTGATACTCAGTTCAGCGGATTGCGCATGGTACACACATTCAATTGTGTACATGTTCCCCATGTGCTTTCAATATGGCAATTGTATGGACTACCATGTATGCGTGTGGAATTTGCCGCGGAGCAAATTTAGTGACTTGACCAATGAAGCGTAAGATATAAGTTCTTATATACATTAAATTTCGATATTGTACTCTGTTTAGAGTGTCGCAGTTCCCTACGTATGGGCGGTAAAGCATACATAGCCTCGCTCTAATTATTTGCCTCAGGATCCTTCGCTCAGAGTAGCTCAATATATTTGCGGATGCTTGGGTTAGGGTCCATGTTTCACACTCACAGCATAGCGCAGGATCATCAAAACTGAAAAAAAATATTTTATTTGCGAGGTGTATTCGTCGGTGTATTTTGTCTATTTCATTACTGGTTCTCGTTATTTTGGCACCTAAATTCACAAATTTGCTCACATTTTTGATATTGTATTTGCCAAGTGTCATATTTTGTGTGCTTGAGGAAATTTTCCTTGACTGCGTCATCGGCCTTGTTTCATTTTTATTGGCTTGTAGCCCGACCAATTCTTTGGCAGTTGTTAATTAACGTGACAAAATGCGGCTCGACTTTTATAGTAATGCATCTCGGGTATTTTTGAGGTACTTGTGTTACGGATAAAACCGAAGGGCACCAGGATTACCTCACCCCAAACACTATCGTAACATTCGCGTGACTATGTATAGTCAGAAAGCTAAGCCGCACTTGACTAGGGTTTGTTTGCCAGTCCAAATTGTAATCATATTAGTAGTTTAAATACGATTATTGGTAGTTTTAAGCAAACATAATTGTCATCGAGCGAAGGTCAGAATCACCGCATGTTTGAAGTTGGAACGTTCCCCAGATATTTCGGTAAAATCAAAACCTAACAAGATCGAACCAGATGTTGCCAAGGAGGATTCAGATGATGAGAATTCACTGTCTTGAAAATGTCGATAAAACGCTACAGTTTCTCCGGGAGCAACGAGTACATTTAGAAAACATCGGTTCACATGATATTGTCGATGGAAACGCATCCCTAAATTTAGGATAATTGTCCGGTTTATGAATCGTTCAAGAGTTACATTGCTACAGAAATGCTGGATGGTGACAACAAATACGATGCTGGTGAAGAGTACAGTCTTCAGGAAGCTGAAAAAGGAGTGATTTTTATTTCGTTCCCGCCAGTTTTGCAGCTGCATTTAATGAGATTTCAATACGATCCTGTAACTGACTATTCCTTGAAATTTAACGATCGATTTGAGTTTGATGACGAATTGTTTTGGATCCATTCTTAGCAGAGAAAGAACAAACTGATGCTGTTTATCGCCTTCATGCGGTGTTAGTCCATTCAGGAGACAATCAAAACGGACACTACGTTGCTTACATAAATCCGCTGTTGGAGGGAAATTGGTGTAAGTTCGATGATGACGTCGTTTCATGCTGTACGAAATTTGAAGCCATTGAGCATAATTACGGTGGTTAAGATAATGGAATAACCTTAAATGATAAGCAGAATAGCAATGCCTACATGTTCGTGTATATCAGATTGTCGGAAATCCCTAGGGTACTTCAGACAATAGTTGAAGCAGATATACCGTCAGAATTAATAGAACGATTGGAAGAGGAGACCAGGATCGAGATGATCTATAAAGCTGGAAAACTGATCAGGCAATATTTTTTACAATACAAATAGTCATGGAGGAATGTTTTGAAACACATGACGCTGCTGGGTACTTCGATCCGAACACTGTCCAATACACATTATTTCGAGCAAAGAAATCGGAAACGATCGGATCCGTGTTGGGTGCAATGTGTAAATACTTTCGTATTCCTATCACAAGAATGCGAATTTGGCCATTGCTTTATCGCCGCTTAACAACTCGAATGGTGTATTTTGATATCAATAGCGAGATTGACACGACTTTAGCGTATATAGTGGATACAGCCCCAACATGGACAATTTATTTAGAAACTTTGCACGCTGATAATGATCAAACGATTAACCACTTCAATCCCAGCCAACACATTTGAATATTTCTGAAGTACTTTGTTCCCGTACGGAATAGCTTGAATTATTTGGGCTGTAGCCAATTTACTTTAGACACCAGACTTAGCGACGTTGCAAATGTAGTTAAAAACATGTTGGGCCTGGCTGAAAATGTTGAATTGAACATTGTCGAGGAGCTGGGACCGAACAGTCTCAATAAATTTACAAAGACCAATGATTCCCTTGAATACAGCTTATGTATTTCTGGGGTTGAAAACCAAGGTTACATATTGATTTTTGAGAAAAAATTTTGGATGAAAAACTGAACTTACCGACATGTGATGAATATTTTACCAGTCTTCTCTTCAAAATGAAAGTGACATTCATAGACAAGAGTCGCCCGAACGACACAGGATTTTCCTTGGTCCCTCCGCAAAGGCACACTTATAAGCAAATGGCTTCAGCTGTCGCAAAGAAAATCGACTCGGATCCAAATAAGATAAAGTTTTTCAAATGCCAAAGTTGCAAAGATTTGCCTGGAAATCCATTAAGTTGCTCATATGATGGACATTTAAAAGAATTGCTAGCGCATCATAAATGCAAAAGTGTCAAAAAGCTGTTCTATCAAAAGATTCAAATGGACATAAACGACTTGGAAAGTAAACAAACATCACTGACAGGCCAAACTGTCAGTGAATTATGTTCAGCTGATTCAGCCCCATTTGGAGTGCTCGCCACTAGAGGGGAGCGGAGACCAAGTGGCAGCAGAAAGGAATTACCCCGCTGAAGAGGTGGATGACCGACGAGCGGAACCATAGCCGTTAGGAGGAGGCTATAAAAGCACCCGAAGAATGACGCGCCTCCTCTTTGATCTTTTTTATCGTGGGCGACGAAGCAGCGGAACAAGAGCAACCAGGGAGAACATAATTCGAAGCGCAGCGGCAATCTTCAAGTGGAGGACAGCGGAATCAGCAAAGTGAGATCCAAGCGAAGGAAAAATTCGTATCAAAGCGACGAGCAAGCTCCGACATTGGAGGAAAGGCTACAGAATACATTCGTGAATACGATCGTCGAAGGGGCCCCTTTGTAGGTATATAATAGAAGTAAGTTTCTTTTTTATGATATAGTGTATCATATGTTAAAATTATAAATTATTTCGATTTGGAGTACAAGTGTTAGAAAATTTTAAATAATCGAAGTTTCTTTGTGATAAATTAATGCTTGGAGGAAGAAATTTTTGTCTTTAGGACAAGATTAGAGAAATCTTTGTTTTCAGATTACGGTTTGTGACGAGTGCGGCTTGGAAGGACAAGTCGAAGTGGAACTGTCGTGGAATTAAATGAAACCCGTGATATCGGGAGTCAGAGTGTTCGGGGGTGGTATTGTGGCCCACGCGAAGATTAGTGTGATTAAGAAGTAGAGGTGTACAGTGGTGTAGGTGAAGTATTGTAGTGAAGATCATAGGGTGGTTAGTAGCTGGGGTTTCGGCCGAATAACGTCGCGCTTAATCCGGTTAGTCGCATTCTCGCTTGGCGGCTGTTTGGGGCTTTGAGGGAATAGCGAGTGGCGCCCCACGCCCGTCTTTGGACGAGCTAACCGGGTCCATAAGCCCCGCTGGAGCACTCCAGTTTCCCTGAGGGCCATAGTGGCTCTCGCGAGGTAAAAAGTGGATGTAACACTTGTTACCCTTGTACTCGTGAAGACCTACCTTCTTGATATTTTCAGATTTATTGGCTCAATAGCATCCAATTGCTAGGGGAGCGAACATAAATCGTTCATACATTTTGCTTCCCCCTGGACCCCTCAATGCAAAATCTAACAGTTTTATTCCAGTTTCTGCAAGCAATAAGACCATATATTTTGTAGTGGATTTTATGATGTTAATTGTCCGTTAAGGACTGCAGCGGTGTTCTGCTGCCTGAGCGAGCAGACTGACTACTCAGCTGGATTGACCTCCTCCTTTGGATGCGTGAATGCGCTGGGAAGCTAGTATTGCGGTGTCGTGGAGCGGGTTCTTTTCCTACAGCGCAAAGGCCCACAACAAAGTATTTTTCGCATTTTAGAATTAAAAAGGCAACCTTAGTCAAAAAAAAAAATCGAACCGATTGGCCGGTGGTAAAGGTGGAAATCGCCGAAGCAACCTATAGAATACTAACCGAAACTACTTAGCGCGTGCGTTACTCAAGATAACTTCGTCCTTAACGAAGACAATCACGGTCCACAAATAAGAGTGGAGCATCCAGGTGGTGGTGGTGATCGAAATCCGAACAATGCTGCCTTGGCCCATATCGGATGGGGAAGGCCTAGCAGCCCTGCGCGAGTACCTGTAACAACAAAAACAACAAAAACTGAGCCCACCCGATGGCTATGTTAGTTCATGAGTGGAGAAGCCAGCCTTCGTGGCGGGTCAGAGTTCAGAAATAGAAATGCCAAAGTTTAAAAGGTGATTGAACAATTTCTTTTTAATTTACTCTATGGGTATTTTTTTGTATGTATGTGTATACTCGTATATATTATGTAGAATATTTATAAAATTGCACAAAATGTATTGTACTTAAAAAAAGGGAAAAATTTTTTTGTAAATCGACTTTAGAAAATATGAAGCAAGATTGCGGTATAATGTTATTATTATATTTTTTTAAAGTTAAATGTAAAGGATGAAATAGCATTTTCAAAACAAAAGATTCTATCCGACAGGTAATAATATAATTGGAATCATTTAATAAATTATTGTATTGCAAATTTCATATAAGCACTGATTTCAAGTAGCGTAGACTATTTTTTAAGATTTTGATATAAAAAATATGAAAAAACTGCCAAACATTTCTTTAGTAACATAGACATAATGGTAATGATTTTCGTTTAAAAATACTCGAAAGTCGAGATTTTCCAAAGGAAATCTGAACTTCTAATTGGTTCTAGAAGTGAAGTCTTGGAACGTGGCAACGGACTGTACCCTTCAGGTCAACAAGTCCAAACACCCTTAGTGTACTCCAAGGTGGCTGCTGACTAGCTAGATAGTTCGGAGAGGAGTTCGTTCGCGGGCCTTACGCGAGCAGACTAAGTCCGAAATACAAGAATTCAGCCACCGGTTCACATACCCGATTTACAAACGCGTCAAAAATGCAACCATACGGAAACGAACACAATCCCTACTTTATTCCGTGTTTCTACCATTCCTTTAGACCACACAAAAAACAACTGGATCTAATTCCGCGTTCCCGAATACCACCGGCACGGTACCGAAAAACATCCTACTCTAACGTGAACTTCAAAATAATCTACTCTAATAAAATAACGCAAAACAAACTACGATACCGCGTACCGCCCGCGACGCGAAACCGGCCATCAGCGGGTTACTCGAACCCTACTCAGCATACGGCACACTCACCGTCCGCTGACATTCCTGCTGAAAACAGTAGGGTTTGCTGGAAAGGAAAAACGTTGTTACGTTTTTAGCAATTCATATTATTGTTTAATTTCATTCAAATATAATCAATGGACATTCGTCACTAAAGACATGTATAATATAGAATTAAGACAAACGTACTACAACAATTTGTACATCCTTTTAATTTGATAATTTATATTTTGTAATTCATCCTATAGACAAAACTTCACTCAATCAGTTAATCGTGAAAAATAAAAACTAGTTCTCCAAAAACCGATAAAAGATGGAGAAATTATAAAAATTTAAATCAAATATTGCTTATCCTCACGTTTTCGTTTCTTTACTTCAACGAAATTTACATTCGTTTCTCTAAGCAACTTTTGTCAATACTCGTTCATCCGTTGATCAAATTTTTGACTTAGTTTTATGCAGATGCAAGATATTGCTCACTAAATTTTATTGTTTTCAATATTATAACATATGTAGTTTGAAGTGATTGTTCTTAAGGAACTATTCTAGACAGTTTGCCTATTTACTATACTCTTAAGTTTAAATTTAAATATGGATATTGCAACTACTTTTAATTAAATATCCTATTTGATCCTAGTCTTTATGAGAATCCTATACAATTAATCATTCGTGTTTACTATTTGATGATTATTGAAATACGGTTCATGGCTAGTAATCCAAGTTCAGATTTGCTAAAATGGATTTTCTCCTAAATAATTTAAAGTTTAGAAGCATATGAAACTAATGTAGTACAACTAAGCTAAAGCAAAGTAAACTAAGAAAAGGCAAATTATCGTATGGTGGTTGGTTGTCATGTTCTAATATTTTAGCAAAGGATTTTTTTCTTCATTTAAATACAAATCGGGATTCAATCGTTCGTTGCTCGAACAAATCCACCTTGTTCTGTATTTAAATTAAGTGTTCCCTCGGTCGGTGTGCTATCTGCTTCGCGTTCAGATTGTTAAGTCTGTTGTATTTATGTAATAATCGAAGCATAAACTAAAGTTCAATCTTTACATGCTCCTAAATCTTGCAATACGTTTAAATTGCAGTTATTAACTTAAGTCGAAATTCTACTGTTTCATTTTTTTTATCCAGTGTGATGAAATTTAAGTTGCATGTATTGTACTGTAACTTTAGAAAAATGAGACGTATACCATGAAAACTATGGATTTAAAAATTGTTCTACAACTCTGCCATCGCCTTCAAATTAGTCCCCTTGAGCAGCTTTACAACGATTCCAGCACGGTTTCCATACTTCGAAACATTTCTGGAACGCTTCGACTTGGAAGTCCGTGAGTATCCTCGTTACCCAGGTCTCATCGCCTGTAATAACTCGATCAAGCAGCGTGGGATCATTTTCCACTTGTTCCAAACAGACGATCATTCTATGCTTCTTTTGATCATCAGAAAGGTTCTTTGGAACCATCTTCGCACACAACTTTTTTGCCCCAAAATCGTCCGTTAAAATTTGTCTGACTGTTTCACGGTTCATACCCAGTTCCGAGGCCAACACTCAAACTGTTAAACGCCAATCTACATTAGTTAGGGCGCGTATTTGCGTCAGTCCACACCTCGACAGGTCTCTCGCTCCACGCCTCGTCTTCCATGCTTTCACGCCCCGCCTTATGTCATCGAAACACCTGGGCATGACTAGCATTAATTTGTTTTTTATTTATGCAATCACAAATATGTTATTATTGTTAAAAAAAACTTCACTAGATCCGAAAACAGTATAGAATATGAATAAAGCCTTATGGCTACTTAGAAAGGAAAGTACTTTCATTGAATTCATCGCTCCGATTTACAATGTCGCGGCTTAAAATGTTAACATTCATAAACCAGGTCTATTTTTATGATCATTCACGCTTGCTTGCGACGGCGGACGAACATGACTAGCTCCCAAAAATTAAGAGTAATTATTAGCGCGACGTAAAACGCACAATTTTAATTATTTAGGTCTACAATCATCAGAAAACAACAACAATTTTTCTATGAATAGTATAATTTGATTTGATATTATTTATTAACGAAACTGTCACTCATTTGTATTATATGTTTCTTCAAATCTCGCAGTCACATAGATCCAAAAGTTGTTTCTACTGTCGTTTAAAATGAAATGCCGTTTGATAAATAATAGGATTACAAATCATATGATATGAATGTAGAATTATTTTTTTCTGGCAATACACATATTATTCTCACGTTAGCGATATCTCCACACGCCGTTACGATCGCGCACTCATTCACTTGGGAAACTGACTTAGCCTCTGAATTTTGCTTTTGATCAATGGAATGGTTGCCAATGATCAGATTTAAGGTCATTCATTGGCAATGATCTACAGTAGAAGTAAGCCACCGCCGCGTACGGACGTGTACTGAAATTGCTCCGCAATTCAATTTGTAATATTGATTGTGTTCTTAATATTGAATGTGTTTGATTTAATTCTTTACACAGTGAATCATATTTTTCCCAGTGACCCATTAAACTTTATAAGAAACTAAACCCATTGAAATATATTGTGTTAATTATTAATTGCCGCTTATTGAATTCGTTAATCAATAAACTCTAATGTGATAAATGTGCCATATAGTACAATCGTGTCGTAAAAATAAGCATGTGTCAGCTGAAAATTCAAAATTAAGTGTGTCAGTACTTATTTAAATCAATGAAATCAAAGTGTCGATTCTCAAAAAATTAAAATCAATATAAATACTTTACAATTTCACAACTGTTTACTATTGTGCTTATGTGGACAATTTAATTTAATTACATGAAGTGCAAAATCATTGTTTATGGACGTATAGGGCAAGGTATAGTTCTTGTTGGCTTTTATTTTTTCTTCGTCGTCTCAAGTTTGCGTTGAAAATTAAATAAAACCATAAAAACAATAAAAATGTCCAAAAAGTGCAGTATGGCAAATTGTGTGGCCTTCGATAACACCTTTAAGTTTGTTTCGTGCAAGGCTTTTTGTAATAGGCAGTTTCATGGTGTCTGTATGTAAATGCTCCCAGGGATTGGTATAATCCATGTATGGATGAGCACTTTATTTGTTCGGATTGCCAAAACACGTGTAGGCTGTTGAAGTGTATGTACGACAACATCATAGGGCATATCGATCAATTAATGCAGGAAACAGCTCAACTTGTTTCTAAGCATCAAGCCCGAACGCGAGCTAATGACGAAAGCTTCACAGAAATGGCTAACTGCTTCGACGGTCTGGCAAGCAAGATCTCAACAAACAACAATAGCCTAGCAGTTGAGAGAATTTTTGATAAATTTGAGAGAAAGCTCAACGCAATCGAGGATTCATTATCTTTGATGAATAAATCTATGGCGCTTACACTTCCCTCCCACAGTTTATCTGTTCAAAACAACACGGATCTTGAAAATCATTTGTCGAAACTTTTCCAGACTCAAAGCTTACAATTGGAGGAGCAGCAATCTATTTGGCTCGCATCTGTTTGTAGCAAGATTCTGAATTTCTTAGAGAAACTGGACCATCAATCCGATTGCCAACATGAACACTCAAAGCATACATCCTCTTATGGTGCCAAGTCATTAAATGAGGAAATGCTAGAGGCCGATAATACTGTGTTAGTTAACGAAAACCAGCATGTAACAAACGTTGATGAGGTAACATCTGTATGTGACTTGTCACTAAATGGAATTGCTGAAGACACATCTAACATGATATCAAAATTTGGCACTCTCTGGTCCAAGGATGAATGGCGCAAACGGGTAGCCAGAATTTATGAGGCAAACGCAAGGTCGACGAGTACAACTTGTCACCTACACAACGAAAAGAGCAATTACGAGAAGTTTTTCGTTCAAGGTGCACCATCAGCTGCTGATGAGGCTTGTGTTCTTCATTTTGTTCGGGACGAGTTTTGCATTAGTGACTGCTATGTCGAATCTCTCCCTAGAAAGAAAAAAACCCATCGACCAACGTTCAAACTTCACATTTCAACGCAGTATGCTTGGTTGTTCAGCAATCATCAGGGAGAAATTACATATCTATCATGGAATGGCATCAAGTTCTTCAAGTGGCGTTACCAGAATAATGTGAAGAAAAATAGTAAGCAAAGTATTAAAAATAAGCTTAATTCTAATATAAAATGTAAACCCTCACCTTTGAGCAATATTCTTTTATCCAACAAATCCATCAACAAATCGCCTGTGGCTCAAAGTAACAAAATAGATAAAAATTCCGAAATTCAACAAAAAGTCATCACAACTAATAATTCAAACCCTAAAACCACCCATAGCTTCCCACTGATAAAATTCGTACGTAGCGATGACCAAAAGCCATCTTCTTTTGGATATATTAATATACCTGAAGCTCCACCTGTTGAATCAGCAATGACGCAAACAGTATTTGATCCGCTAGTACCTCCTAGAGTTAAGGCCACGATCAACTCTCAATGTGATCTAGAGAGTAAATACCTTATATCATGTTTGCGAGACCCCAACATTTATAATGATGTTCGTCTTTTTCTTTCCTATCTGCACGATTCTCCTGAAACTACATGTGTCGAAGGGAAGACAAAAACCAACTTAAAGGTTAAAATACAACAGGAAGGGCTTCCTACTAACCTTAAAACCTTGACACTTGTCTTTACACGTTTCCACGATCAATTTAGTGTGAGCTCCGACCAGGTAAAAAAGGATTTAGAAACGTATAGATCGTATGTGAGATCAAAACACATCGCTGCTCTTCAAAAATCTCGAGATGACTTTAAGAAATATCATTCCTAACCAAAGTCTGACTTCGAGGTGCATTAAACCCTTCTACCACAATTGCGGTGGTATGAGAGGAAAATTAAATTATTTATTTATTGACGCCAAATCCTGCCACTTTAATGTTATTACCATCACCGAGACTTGGTGGAATAGCTCGTATACAAATACGGAAATTCTTGATGATGGTTGGACTATCCACCGCTGTGATCGAGACTATCAGCGCTCAGGTCAATCTAGAGGAGGTGGAGTTCTAATTGCTATAAAGAATTTCCTATCATGTGAAGTGGTTCCAACTGCATCCTCTAAAGGCTTCGAACATATATTTGTGCGAGTTATCCTTGGTCATGTGTTTTTATACATCGGTGTAGTGTATATACCTCCCAATTCTGACGAAACTATTTACATCGACTTCTTTGAGGTAGCTTCTTCATTCATGTCATCCCTTAATGAAAATGATAGAATCATCATTTTAGGTGACTTCAATCGTCCTCACTTATCCTTTGTTGCTGACGGAAATGAAAAATATCTCCTTCCTTTGAACCTTAAAGACTCCGTTGACAATAAATTAGTCGATACATTTTATGGCAATGATTTGCAGCAAACTGCTCCAACCCCAAACCCAAATGGCAACTGGTTAGATTTAATTTTCATGAATTTTTTTGACGAAGTAGTAGTATGTCCAACGACTGACGAAGAAAACCTGTTTTCTAATACTAAACATCATAGAGCTTTTTCTGTTGAGCTTTCTACATCTGATCTGAAAACATCGAATTTATACAATGATGAAATTGTATATGACTTTAAAAATGCAGACTATGTAGGTATTAGAGCCTATTTAGAAACTATAGAATGGATAGAAACTCTTTTAATGTTAGACGTAGATGATACAGTATCATCATTCTATCAGATATTATTTGACGCCGTTGAAAATTTCGTCCCTAAAATAAAGAAAAGAAATAAGAAATCTGAACCATGGCTAGATAGAGAGCTTAGACAATTACGAAATCATAGAAACAAACTCTACAAGATCTTAAAAAATAGTCCAAACCCAAACGAACAAACCAGGGTAAGCTATGAAAACTTGGCCAATGAATTTTCTCAAAAGTCTCGAGAGGCATACGATCTCTACGTTAATATAACAGGAGAAAATATAATTCGTGACCCTAAGAAATTCTATGATTTTGTAAATACTAAAAGAAAATCGTCTGGGTATCCAGCAACAATGACTAAGGGAGAAACTACTTCCTCTGATTGTAAAACAATTTGTGATATGTTTGCTGAATACTTCCAGGAAGTTTTTCTGCCTGCTAGCTCACCGGTACATCATCAGACGCAAATACCTCATAATGGTGGTATTGCAGAAATAATTCTTACATTAGAAGAAATCCATAAAGCCATTAACGATCTGGACCTGAATAAAGGCCCTGGTCCAGACCATATTCCTCCATCTTTTTATTTCAGTGTCTAACATAGGTATCCAAACCGCTGCACATAATTTTTAATAAATCTCTCTCATCAGGTATCTTTCCGACTGTGTGGAAATTATCCAACCTTACACCCATCCACAAAAGTGGAGACAAAAAATCAGTGGAGAATTACAGACGCATCGCACTATTATCCACTATACCAAAACTATTTGAAAAAATGATACATGAAAGGCTCGCCACCTTAGTTGATCCATTCCTTAACGACCAGGAACATGGTTTCCGTAAAGGTCGCTCAACTGCCACTAATCTCATAATCATGGTTTCCGATGCTCTTAACGCCATGGAAAAAGTCCAGCAGGTTGATGCAGTATACACTGATTTTAGTAAGGCTTTTGATCAAGTGAATCACTCCATTTTAATAACAAAATTGCAAAACTTTGGGATCTCTGGGTCTCTTCTGAATTGGCTTATATCCCACCTTTTTCATCGCACTCAAACTGTAAAATTTCAGGGTTACTATTCAAAGAAAATTGTAGCATCATCGGGTGTGCCGTAAGGTAGTCACCTCGGACCTCTCCTGTTTAACATGTTCATATCTGATCTGTCAAAAGAACTGGCGGGTATACCACACCTATTGTATGCTGATGACCTAAAAATTTACCACGCTATTGGCTCACAAACTGTAGCGAGCTTTCTTCAAACTAAACTTTTTTGCCTTCAACAATGGTGTGAGATTAATAAACTTAAACTCAATGCAAGTAAATGTCAAGTCATAAGTTTTTCTCGCAAAAAAAACTTCATTAGCAATACCTACTTCCTTAATAATGTCGAACTGGCAAGAGTTGAGCATGTTAATGATCTTGGTGTCATCTTGGATCACAAGCTGCGTTTTAATTTACATTATGATAAAGTTTTAGCGAAGGCTAATAAGCAGCTAGGCTTCATTAAAAGACGAGCGAAGGAGTCAAGAATATATGGGTAACAAAATCTTTGTACACGGCCCTTGTTCGCCCAATCTTAGAATATGTGAGCATTGTCTGGGACTCTATCTTTGAAATACACTCAAATAGACTTGAGTCTATCCAGAAGCAGTTTGTACTATTTGCCTTAAGGGATCTTTACAATCCCAGTCAATTCTCAACCTTACCAGAATACTCGCAAAGGCTTAAACAACTAAACATGACTTCTCTGTCATTAAGAAGACAAATTTCATCTTGCTGCTTCGCCTTTTTAAATATCGAAAAAGGTATTCAGATTGAATCATTCTCCACGAAGTTTAATTTTAATAATGCAACGAGACAAACCAGGCATACTCCTTTTCTCAAAGTAACCCATCATAGAACTGTCTATGCAGACAGTGAGCCTATTAATAAATGCTGCAGAATCTTTAACAACGTGAAAAATTGCTATACACCAGGCATTTCGAAGGCCACTTTTAAAACAAACTTACTTAAAACTTTGAATCCTTAAATATCCTCTGTCCTGGAATTCCTTAGCCCATTTCCCCCCAATTGTAATTGTTAAGAAAATAAAATGGAACTATAATGCAATGTAAATATTTTGTACCTTGTTTGGTTCATGAATAAATAAATAAATACCAAATACTTTATTTCACAGTTTCTAACTTTTTAATGTGTCACATAAGGTCGTCGACGGCATGGAGCACAAATTCAGTGAGAAATCGTAAATTAATCAGAAACCGCACCAAAGTGACGACCACGACGAGCTTGACGTTTTTCTTCTCTCCCCGGGTACAAGAATCGAGCCCCACTACCAGTTTCCCTCATTATATATGCTTGCTAGCTTTCTCGCCGTGGTGGTAGCGGTTGATAATGATAAAGTGCACTATAGTAGGTGCTTGGAGGTTGAATTGGAAAATCCACCAAATGCAAGACTAGAAAACTTATATGGAAAGGTAATTAAGTGTGGAATTTGATAGATTGGAGTATTTTGCATTGCCTTCCTGAAACTGTTCACGCCCAAAATGGGGTAGTAGGAAGCATATTAAAATTTTTTTCGTGACGGCTCCTCGAGCAATTTGCTTAAGCGGACTGCTCGATTACTACACTTTGATGCCCTGGTCACTCAAGTTTAATGCAAGAAAATTAAGGGCCATTTAATTATAAGGAGCGAACCCCCTAAAATTAATTTGAAATATTTGATATGGACGGATAGATAGACAGAAGGGTGGACAGACAAACAGCCAGGACACAAAATCAGTAGGTTTTTGTAGAATTTTTTCATAAAGCCCTAAAAATCATGGAGGTAGATCCAATAACAAATAACTTAGAGATTGAAATTCGTTGAACTTTGCTAGTTATTGTAGGATTCAACATTATCGTCGGTAAAACTGTATTGGTATCATTAAATTAATTGGATGAAATCAGCCATTTAAGTAGTTCTTTAAAAGATCCCTTTTTTCTATACGTTTCAATAAAATTTACAGGTGCTGTAGCTGTTTTAATTTCCTCCGATAACAACAATCATATGCGATTTTTCTACTACATGGGTTTTCCATCGAACCAGACACTACACTTTTGTTTGGATCTTCTCCAAATTTTCACATAAGATGAATAAAAAATACATTAAAGATTCCACTCAGTCAATGATTTGCCAATTTTGGAACAAAATGTTGGCCAGTCGGAACAGAGTTCTTCTAAAACAAGAATACATACATATGCTGTGCGTGTTATGAACATTTTTCCTGAATATACGCATATTGTATGTTAAGTACGAAACCCTTTTGACATGAGTGTAGTTCTACCTATCCAATGTGTTTAAATTTTGATATTGAAATAATTATCAACAAGATCGAAAATTCTAGGATGGTAGTCTGAAGAAACATTTGGTACCTAAACAGTCCGTCTGGAAAATATTTTCCATACAGAAAAATATTCACTTGACTCCTACATTTATTTTAAAGCACACATTTTAATCTTAGGATGTTTTATCAAAATGCTTTAAACTACATCTTGGAAAAATTTCAAAGGAGTCCCATCAGTTTTTCTTCTTATCTGCACTGCACATGCCTATTGAACTAGAGCATTTTTGAAAATACCATCGTCATTTCCTTGAAATAATTCTCTGGCAAAAGCTTCAAGTAATCTTTGAAATTAGGTCAACACTCAAACCATACCTTTCTTGTATGGCACTCCTCAACAGTTACTTCGAACGAACAAGTGACTGTGGTAAGTGGGGTTGGCCAAGCTAAATTTGATTTTCTTACCTTGCAGCAGGAGATGTAAACTCTCTTCAGCAGTAAACATTATAAACCTGCAAACGACTTACCCATTCAACGCTTTACTAGCATCAACGTTGCTCGCAGGATATGAGAGACAAATTCAATTATCCCGGTTTGCAAGTCAAGTGCAACGTCACATGTTTCCACTCACACATGTTTGTGTGCATAGATGCATGTCGTTTTGGTTGAATTCAACGTTCACTGAATTACCTGGGGGTGAATTCAACGAAGCCATTCACAAGTGGCTTTTAAATAAATTATGGACAGGTGTGATTCAATATAAACCATAATATTTGAATATAGGATAGTTACTTGCTTGTACATACGCTCTTGATTATTCTAGAGAGTCTTGATTAGCTTTGCCTCGAGGTTATCGCTTGCTTTGATTTTATTGATATAACGGTTGCAAACTAGGTTTGGTGGAAACTAGTTGAGAACTAATTTACTTGGCTGATTGCGCTTCGTGGGTACTCCAGACCCAAGACTGGATACACAAAGTCAAACATTTCATAATTAGAGGCTAACAATATTCATTGATATAAGGTACCTTAGTATTTTTTTTTGAGCAATAAAGCTCCTTTTGGGCTTTTTCTTAGAGATAGAGTCGGGCCTCGATAGTCCGAACCCCTACCTACCCGAACGCCTCTATAGTCCAAACGACCCCTGGTCACACAGTTTTGCAGGACGCTATCATCCAATGATTAAATGAATTCGCAGTGCTGTGCATTCACTTAAGTGCTACACGTTGATTTTTCTTTCGTCGCGCGTTGTTTTGCTGTTTTGTTTATATTCTACTGTGCCAAGTCATTTTCTCTATTACTTTTTGGTTTGTGTTCAATCCTGGCTTCAACATCAAAGCTAAAACAAGTTGGGTAAACAGACGTACGCTCATGTCAGAAGGGCTTTGTATTCAATTTACAAAATGCAGTCACCAGATCGAATCAAATCAAGAAACATGTCAAAGACGATTTTATTGGAGAAAATATGAAATACGAATATCATACTATTATTAACAAACTTGAACGAATTTCGACTTCTGAGGTTTTTGGCATTGTTATACTCATAAATATCTCCCTTGATAATTATTTCAGATGTGCATCCGCGACGGAGGAAATACATTTTTCATGTATTTCCCCCCTGTGCTCCCACTGAAGCAAGAACTGACAGTTTAACAACTGTTTTGAAAAGCTCCCATGAAAACTTTCATTTCATACTCATATCGGCTACGCTTGATGAATTGTTTTTTTTCAGGGGCCACTCTCCTGTACTGATATCATCGATTAATGGCCAATTTTTTCGAATCCAAGAATGGTTACAAAACCCCTTTGCTAGGAGCTCTCTACCGCCTCCTTGACTTGTTTCACTTATGAGTATTAATTGTAGGTACTCATCTTCAGTCATTCATTAAACTGAATCAAGTGTTCAAAGCATGCACCTTAAACGTTGAAGTTGGGAAATAATAACTCAAAATTATTCAATCTTCGCATTTAAAACAGCCACTATTTTGTTTTACGATTACTGATACCACTAGCTGAACCGATTCTCAAAGATATACATGACACTTATCATTCCTGAAATTTTCATGCAAATCCTAGCAAGACTGTAGTGTCTGAGTCGGTAAAAAGCGCATGTTATTCCATAGCGATATGTTGCCATAGTAATAAATGCAGCGCATATTGTTCCATAGTAATACAGGAAAATCCAAACCGCTATAACTTCGCTAAATATGACTCAATCTTTATGAAACTTTCAGGATGGATCAATATCATAAATAGACATCTACGAACTGAATTTCATTGAATTTAAGGGTACTGTTAAGATTTTATTCATGAAAACATAAAATCGATGAATCATACTATTACTAACAAAGTTGAGTGAATTGCGACTTCTCACGTATTTGTTGTTGTTGTACTCACCAAGGCCTACAATCCTGATTTTCTTCAGATTTTTCAGATCACAGGTGTGCAATCGCGAGGGGGGGGACACAAATTTTTCGTGTATTTCCCCTCCTTGTGCGCTCCTCGAAGCAAACTTTGCCAAACTAAGACCTGTTTTGGAAAGTACTCATCAAGACCTTACATTTGATACCCAAACCGGCTACCTTCAATGAAATTTTTTTTTCGGGGGGTCACTCTCTTGTATGGGGAGACCCCCCTTAAATACCTTATAAATTTTTTTTGTAGTTGAACTTTGAAGAGATCACCACTTTACACCTACATAGAAAAGTTGATGTTTCTAGCTTAAGTAGTTTCCGAGTAAAACTGCTATGACACACGGACGGACGGACGGACAGACGGAGAGACGGACAGACTGGTCGCGAAACTAGTAGGGTTTTGTAAAATTATTTTACAAAACCCTAAAAAAGTGCTTTTTTTAAATACCTCTATTCCCTACCACTCTCTCCATTAGAGATGCGTGATATGGTATCGATATATCGAAATATCGATGTTAAATTACGATATATTGATATAAAAATATCAATAATGACGAACTGAACAATATCAATACATCGATATTTTTCTCCCGATATATTGCGTCGGGTCATTACTTCCCGCGGCCACCAAATACCGGCCTGTCACATCTAATTTTTTTTACAAATATGGCGAAATAAGAGGAAAATTTACTGTGTGCTTTTCATATGATACTTGAGGCTTTGTTCTTCTGTCCTTTACATACGTATGGTATATTATTAAAGTATTTTTGTCACTTATTATTACGTATTAGCGGATGTGTCAGGCCAGTATTTGTTGGTCGCGTGCTTCCCCAATTCAGCAAAGCAAACTGCATAGATTGCTCAATGTCAATATTTCTGTCTTGCGTGACGCGACTTCGACTGTTAAGCTATAGTGTATTAAGTTATAGTGTGCTATAAAGTGTACCGGAAGGAAGGCGCTTGTTTTTGTATAGTTGTTTTGTATCCATAGAAAATATGGGTCCAGCGAAGAGCAAAGTTTGGAGCTTTTTTACAAAAGAAGTAAAAATAGCATGTGCTCATTGCAACATACAAGGTGTGTTCAAAAAATATCAAGAATTTTTTTTTTTCAAAAATTATTTATTTATTCATAAATATCTATTTTGTCTCCTTCAAAGTAATCCCCATGAGATATTATACACTTGTGCTAACGGTTTTTCCAATCTTCGAAGCACTTCAAAAAACCATTTTTTTTAATCTTGTTCAGCTCCTCCTTCGATGCCGTCTTTATCTTGTCAAGCGTAGCGTAACGTCGTCCTTTCATGGACCTCTTCAGTTTAGGAAACAAGAAAAAGTCACAGGGGGCCAGATCTGGGGAATACGGTGGCTGCGGCATCATTAGTGTGTTGTTTTTGGCCAAAAAGTCGCGCACAAGCAACGATGTGTGAGCAGGGGCGTTATCGTGGTGCAAAAGCCAATTTTTGTTCTCCCACAAATCCGGGCGTTTCTGGCGGATTGCTTCGCGCAAATTGCGCATAACTTGCAGGTAATATTCCTTTTTGACCATTCTTCTCTGTGGCAAGAACTCATGATGCACCACGCCCCTGCAATCGAAGAAAACTGTCAGCAAAACTTTCACATTCGACCGAACTTGGCGCGCTTTTTTCGGTTTTGGTTTATGCGGCAGCTTCCATTGAGATGATTGAGCTTTGGTTTCCACGTCATAACCATAAACCCGCGATTCGTCACCAGTTATGATCCTCTAGAGCAAATTTGGTTCGTCGCGGACAGAGTTTAACATCTCATTAGCAATGTTCATGCTCGTTGTTTTTGGTCGCAATTGAGCAATTTTGGTACGAATTTCGCGGCGACCCGTCTCATGCCCAAATCGTTGATAAAAATTGAATGGCACGAGCCAATCGATATGTTTAGGTCCTCAGCAACTTCTTTAACGGTGATTCGACGATTGGGCAATACCATTTTCTCCACTTCATTAATTTTTTCGTCTGTTGTTGAAGTGCTCAGGCGTCCGGCACGCTCTTCATCGTTCACATCTTCTCGGCCTTCTATAAACATTTTGTACCACCAATAAACGTTGCTTCGGTCCAAGGTAGCTTCTCCGTATGCCAGAGTTAACATTCGGAATGCAGCAGCGCACTTAATTTCGTTTTTCACACAAAAATTTGATACACGTTCTTTGATCCATTTTTTTGAATAAGTAAAAATCGAAGACGATTGAAAACACGTGCAAGTAAAGCAGCTATCACCAATCAAGTGAACATTCAAAATGGCCGAGCTTGTCTGCATAAGTGACAGACATGAGTACCAACATAACGCCACAAAAAAATCGAAATTCGAATATACGTAACCCACGAAAATTCAAAATTCGTGATACTTTTTGAACACACCTCTTATGCGGGGCCTCCGTGCGTACTAGTGGGAACACTAGTAACTTGTGGACGCATTTAGGAAAAAAACATGAGATCAACGAAAATATTTCTGGCCGAAGAAACACTGGAGTGGCGGATTCTTCAGCGGTAAGAGAGTCTTGCAACGAATGCGCACCGACATCATATACGAGGTGTGTTCAAAAAATATCGCGAATTTTGTTTTTTTTTTCAAAAATTATTTATTTATTCATAAATATCTATTTTGTCCCCCTCAAAGTAATCCCCATGAGATATTATACACTTGTGCCAACGGTTTTTCCAATCTTCGAAGCACTTCAAAAAATCATTTTTTTTATTCTTGTTCAGCTCCTCCTTCGATGCCGTCTTTATCTCGTCAAGCGTAGCGTAACGTCGTCCTTTCATGGGCCTCTTCAGTTTAGGAAACAAGAAAAAGTCACAGGGGGCCAGATCTGGGGAATACGGTGGCTGCGGCATCATTAGTGTGTTGTTTTTGGCCAAAAAGTCGCGCACAAGCAACGATGTGTGAGCAGGGGCGTTATCGTGGTGCAAAAGCCAATTTTTGTTCTCCCACAAATCCGGGCGTTTCTGGCGGATTGCTTCGCGCAAATTGCGCATAACTTGCAGGTAATATTCCTTTTTGACCATTCTTCTCTGTGGCAAGAACTCATGATGCACCACGCCCCTGCAATCGAAGAAAACTGTCAGCAAAACTTTCACATTCGACCGAACTTGGCGCGCTTTTTTCGGTCTTGGTTCATGCGGCAGCTTCCATTGAGATGATTGAGCTTTGGTTTCCACGTCATAACCATAAACCCACGATTCGCCACCAGTTATGACCCTCTGGAGCAAATTTGGTTCGTCGCGGACAGAGTTTAACATCTCATTAGCAATGTTCATGCGTTGCTGTTTTTGGTCGCAATTGAGCAATTTTGGTACGAATTTCGCGGCGACCCGTCTCATGCCCAAATCGTTGATGAAAATCGAATAGCACGAGCCAATCGATATGTTTAGGTCCTCAGCAACTTCTCTAACGGTGATTCGACGATTGGCCAATACCATTTTCTCCACTTCATTAATTTTTTCGTCTGTTGTTGAAGTGCTCGGGCGTCCGGCACGCTCTTCGTCGTTCACATCTTTTCGGCCTTCTAAAAACATTTTGTACCACCAATAAACGTTGCTTCGGTCCAAGGTAGCTTCTCCGTATGCCACAGTCAACATTCGGAATGCATCCGCGCACTTAATTTCGTTTTTCACACAAAATTTGATACACGTTCTTTGATCCATTTTTTGAATAAGTAAAAATCGAAGACGATTGAAAACACGTGCAAGTAAAGCAGCTATCACCAATTAAGTGAACATTCAAAATGGCCGAGCTTGTCGGCATAAGTGACAGACATGAGTACCAACATAACGCCACAAAAAAATCGAAATTCGAATATACGTAACCCGCGAAACTTCAAAATTCGTGATACTTTTTGAACACACCTCGTACGAGACAGTCAACTTTACAACACACATTAGCCCGGGCGACATCTTTCGTAGGTAAGGCTAATTGATTCTCATAAATTAATTAAATAAATCATCTTTGGTAATCGGCTGGTGCTGTCTGATTCCGGGTCCGGTGTTGTGAGAATTTTTTAAGTGGCCAATGACGGAAAATTTTTTTCAGTGGGCTTTTAGACTAATGGGAAAATATTTTTGTTTTCATTGCCTTTTTAATAGGTGGTCAATGTGCATTAGAGTTAGACGATATATATCCTTATATGGTGTTTAAAGATAATTTACCCTTAAAAACTGGAGAAAAAGAGGGTTTTCGGAAATTTTGTAGGAAAGTTGTGCCGCTTTGGTCACCACCAAAACGGGATAAAACCACTTTATTATTGGAAAAGAAGTACGGAACAGTGTCGAGTATAGTGAAGAATATGATGGCGCAGCTTCCGTCAATATGTTTGACTGCCGACTGTTGGACGGAGAAACATTCGACGACCAGCTTCCTGGGAGTGACTGGTCATTTTGCCATTGAAAATGAAATGGAAAGCTTTTACTGGGGTTTCAGCGACTGGATCAGAACCATACTGCGGAATATTTGTCAGAGCAGTTTCTTAACGTAATTGGGAAGTGGGGAATTGACATCAAGCAAGTGTCGCTGGTTGTGACCAACAATGCAAACAATATTAAGTTAGCAGTCCGCACACTGTTTGGAATCAGTTAGCAAATTGGTTGCTTCGATCATACTCTAAATTTGATCCCTAAAGCTGCACTCGGCTACAAGACTGAGAACAAAGTTGACGTCCCAAACGTACCTGGAGTTCCGTTAATCATTGGCCGCGTGAAACGAATTGTGGCATTCTCTCACACAAGCTATAACTTCAGCAACCGGCTTAAACAAGTGCAGTATGAAAGAGGCAAAACTGAAGGAACAGCTGGGGTTCCACTTTTGATATGGTTGACCAGTTTTTACGTATGGCGGAAGTAATCACTATTGCTGCATTGAAATTCCCGAACAAAATTCAAATGATTTCCGCTGCTGAGCTTGCAATTCTCAGAGTCTTAAGGGATTTGCTTCAACCTTTTCATGAGGTTATGAAAGAAATGTCGGCGGAGAAACACACAACAGCCAGTAAAGTGATTCCCGTGGTATTCCTACTTCGGCAGGTATATAGGCTTCATTTATAACAACTTTAAGAATTATATATGTATTGCAATTTTAGAATATAGAGAAAGTAGGAGTGCCAAACAACGACAACCTGGCGAAGAGGCTTCGGAAATTTATTTTGGAAGAATTTGATTGACGGTTGCAATATATTGAAAGTGTGCTGCCTTTAGCAATTGCAACAATGATGGATCCCAGGTTTCAAACAACGTATTTTAGGAATATAGTAGCCACAGCTTACGTTCGCAACCACGTGGAGAGTATGCTTAAAGATGCGATATGAGAGGAGATGAATCGTGTTCAGGCCGAGTGCAATGAACTTGAAATTACATCTATCACCCCCCAAGTCGATCAGCAGGTAACATTATTTTATTCATTTTGTTGATATCCAAGTAAGATAATTAATATATGTTTATGCTTCACAGGGAAATGAAACAAGCAATGGGGTGTGGGGGCCACATGACGCTATGGTTGCGGCCGCCTACCTGAATCACGGTACGGATGACCTAGCCGGAAGGTCCCGATCGGAACTTTGATCATTCTTGGGCCGACACCCTTCACCAAGGAATTGTAACCCCCTCGCTGTGTGGAATCAACTAAATTGAAATACCCACACCTATATAAAATTGCACGTCAATATCTTGCAATGGTAGCAACGTCAGTGCCGCAGGAGCGAGCATTCTCCGATGCTGGTCGAATAATGACTGAAAAAGCAAGTCGATTATTTTCGGAACATTTAAGCCAAAGGCTATTTTTAAGTAACATCAGTGAAAAACTGTGTTTTTAGGGTTTTGTAAAATAATTTTGCAAAACCCTTCTAAAATCGCGTCCTGTCTGTCCGTCTGTCCGTCTGTCTGTCCGTCCGTCCGTCCGTGTGTCACAGCAGTTTTTCTCGGAAACTACTTAAGCTAGAAGCATCAAATTTTGTATGTAGGTGTAAAGTGGTGATTTCTTCAAAGTTCAACTACAAAAAAATTTTATAAGGTATTTAAGGGGGGTCTCCCCATGTAGGGGAGTGACCCCCCGAAGAAAAAAATTTCATTGAAGGTAGCCGATATGGGTATCAAATGAAAGGTCTTGATGAGAGCTTTTCAAAACAGGTTTTAGTTTGGCAGAGTTTGCTTCGAGGAGCGCACAGGGAGGGGAAATACACGAAAAATTTGTGTCCCCCCCCCTCGCGATTGGACACCTTCCATCCGAAAAATCTGAAAAAAATCAAGAATGTAGGCCTTGATGAGTACAACAACAACAAATACATGAGAAGTCGCAATTCACTCAACTTTGTTAGTAATAGTAAGATTTATCGATTTTTTGTTTTCTTGAATAAAATCTTAACGGTACCCTTAAATTCAATGAAATTCAGTACACAGATGTCTATTTATAAGATTGATCAACCCTGCAAGTTTCATAAAGATTGCATCATATTTAGCGAAGTTATAGCGGTTTGAATTTTCCTGTATTACTATAGAACAATATGCGCTGCATGTATTACTATGGCAACATATGGCTATGGGACAACATGCGCTTTTTACCGACTCAGACACTACAGTTTTGCTAGGATTTGCATGAAAATTTCAGGAATGATAGGTGTCATGAATAACTTTGAGAATCATTTCAGCTAGTGGTATCAGTTATCGTAAAACAAAATAGTGGCTGTTTTAAATGCGAAGATTGAATAATTTTGAGTTATTTTCTTCCCAACTTCAACGTTTAAAGTACATGCTTTGAACACTTGATTCAATTTAATGAATGACTGAAGCTGAGTACCTACAATCAATACTCATAAGTGAAACAAGTCAAGGAGGCGGGAGGGAGCTTCTAACAAAAGGGCTTCGTAACAACTCTATAATTCGAAAAAATAGGCCATTAATCGATGATAACAATACAGGAGAGTGGCCCCTGAAAAAAAATTCATCAAACGTAGCCGATATGAGTATGAAATGAAAGTTTTCATGGGAGCTTTTCAAAACAGTTCTTAAACTGTCAGTTTTTGCTTCAGTGGGGGCACAGGGGGGAAATACATGAAAAATGTGTTTCCTCCCTCGCGAATGGACATCTGAAATAATTATCAAGGGAGATATTTATGAGTAGAACAATAACAAAAACCTCAGAAGTCGAAATTCTTTCAACTTTGTTAATAATAGTATGGTCTTCGAATTTCATAGTTTCTCCAATAAAATCGTCATTGACATGCTTCTTGACTTTATTCAATCTGGTGACTGCATTTTGAAAATTGAATACAAAACCCTTCTGACATGAGCGTATGTCTGTTTACCCAACTTGTTTTTTATTTGAGAGGCTTCTTTAATTGAATATTGTGCCTTATAATAATATTATGAACTTAAGTTTGTTAAGATTTTTTTGAATAGTGAATATACTTTTTTCAACCTCGTTATTTCAGTCTATGTTTCTGGGTATACGATACTGCTATGTACTTAATGAACGTAAATTATTTGTTTCTTTATGTTCTTCTGGTTTGATTATAAAGTGTTAAATATCAAACGATATATCGATACATCGATATATTTCATTGATATATCGATACAAAATATCGACAACTTCCAATAATATCGATATAAAAATATCGAAATTTTCTGTATCGATACGCATTTCTACTCTCCATCACTCTTTCATCGTCGCACAACGCTCGTGCTATCTGCACTTCACACATCCTCAATCCCTACGTGTGCCTTCACGCAATGCTAAAACATCGGTGTAAGGGGCACACTAAATGCTGTGAAATACTCCTTTCCTGCTAGTCTAGTCCGATTCGTGAAACGTTCTCAGAGATAAAAAAAATATTATAATACGACGCAGTAAAAAAAAACTCTGAGTTTATTAAAACTAGCTGTCTTTAAGTACCTCGACGTAAGTGTCTTAAAATGCCCTAAGATACTGCATTTTCAATCTTCCGGACTTATCATTAATCTGAATTTATTAGATGTTCCTTAAGTCTTTTCTTAAAAACTAATAATGAGTTTACGTTTTTTCACTATTACTATTGGAAGGTTTAGAATATTTTTAAAGGTATCCTGGATATAATATTAAGGTTTTGCTGTAAAGATTGACTCCAAATGACCACCGCATAATGTAGCTTTGTAAGAACAAATGCATGTAGTCTGTGTGGTCTAGTGTTTAAAGCATGAGACGCATAAGCCGAAGATCCCAGATTAAAATCTCGTTGGGAGCAGCGTGATTTAGTTCAGGGGATTTTTCGGACAGACTATGAGTGTTGGCTCGGTGGTCATGTGTGCTGATTTAATAATCAGATCATATCATAGCTGAGCAGGCCCACGGGAGCATGGTACTGACCAAACCAACTTCCGAAAAAATCAATACGGTCATGAAAATGAGATACTCTAACTATCTCTTAGCGAAGGCCCGAGAGGGGCTGTAGTGCTACAAAGAAGAAGGAGAAGAGCAAATGCATTTAATGCAAGTTTCTTTATATGTATTGGAAAACCTGCATATCTTCTCAACACTCCTATCATTGGTGCTAGTTGCCTCCTCAAATTATTTATGTGTGGCAACCATATGAAACGATGATCTATGGTGAGACCGAGATATTTGCAAGTTTTCGCTGCTAATTTTTAGGTCAACTTCTATGTCTTCCTTATTCTTCTCTTAAAAAATCATGTTTTTTGTCTTTTAAGTATTCAATGCTAGCCATGAATAATATTTATTCAGATCCACGTTGACGATATTCTCCATGACAGCTTTATCATATCATGAATAAAGAAGTACAGTATCATCAGCATATAATGTGTGGTGAGCTTTCAGTTTACATATATTCAAATTATTGGTATATAGCAAAAACAAGGTTGGTCCAGTATTGATCCTTGAGGAACCCCTGATTTCATTGGTGCTAGATTGCTCAAGACATTATTAATTTGATGTTCTTTGGAATAACTTTTAAAAAGCTGTTTCGGTTTTTCTTGTATACCACACGATTCAAGTTTTTGAAGTAACAGGTCATGATCAACCATATCAAAAGCTTTTTCAGGTCCACAAAAACTGCAATAACATAATCTCCTTTAACAAAACTTTCATTGATGCAACGTGAGACAGAAAGTAACGCATCAAAAGTACTCTTGTTATTTTGAAAGCCACACTGCTTCAGATTTAAGATGGAATTGTCCATTAAGAAAGATTTTAAACGATTATTTATAAGTTTTTTGTATATTTTACTAAAGGCTGTCAAAAGTGCATCAGGGCGGTAATTATTCAGGTCCAGATGATCTCCTTCTTTGATTATTGGAATTATTTTTGCCAGTTTCTCTTCGTCCGGAAATATTTCATTTCTAATATGCTCGTTTATGAAATTTGGCAGTGGTTCAGCTATCTCCTCTTTGACTAGAATAATTTTATGTGTGGCGATGTTGTCAATACCTGGTGCTGCATTTTTTTCAAATTTTTGATTGTATTTAATACTTCTCTTTTAGTCGTTCGATGATTGTGAAAGATGGACTTAGGTGGGCCAGTTATGATATTGAAATAGCTAGTTGACTTTTCACTAAGCTCCCTGATAATTTTTTCACCCTTTGTCAAAGAAAAAGTGGTTTAGCGAGTTTGCTGTTCCACATGGGCGTGCCGAATTTTCTTTTACTTCATTTATCATTTTCCATATTTCATGGGAGTTGTCCACCGCTGCTTCTAATCTTCTGGAGTAAAATGAAAATTTAGCTTCTTTTATGAGACGTTTTGATTCTTTTAAGGGCTTGGTTATACAGGTGTTTAAGTGATTGATCTTAAGCGTTCCGTTTGTATTTTTTATAAGTCTTCCTTTTGTTAATACAAGCCTCAATAATTTTCTTGGTTACCCATGTATGTTGTCGACATCTGATCTTTTTCTCAATGATAGAATCATGCTTGGAGTCTGTAATCATATTTTTGAGCTCCATAAGGTTTTCAGGTTTTCGGTTTGTTAGCAACTGTTGAAATTTCGTTTTAAAAAGGTCCTTGTCTGAATATCTGAACATTTTGTGAGCAGGTTCTTGCGTATTAAGACTTTGACCATGGACGACAATTCTTAGGACACGATGATCTAACTCCGGCCAGTCTGCAAGTGTGAATTTAATGTTTTCATCAATTTTTTTTATCAATTTTTGCTATGTAATCTAAGCAGGTACTTGAAGTCGGGCGAGTAGTTTTGTCCTTATTGACAATGACTGCTCCGTTTGTATCTAGGGTATCCTTGTACATTTTCGATTCTCGAGATTCTGCAATCAGGTCTCTGGTTGTGTTAGCAACTGTAATTAGATTTTTTTCAGTAGAGTATATTGCATCTGTTACTGTGCAGAAGTCCTGCGCATTAAGACGATTGGGATTATAGTAAGTACCGATTTTCAGTTTTTTACCTGCGTAGGTTATTTCAACTATTATTACATTATATATGTCAGAAGTTACTCTCTTTGTCACGAAATTAATTGTATTTTTTATATAAATTGCTGTACCTCCTCCTCCCCCGGGCCTGCACGAAGCTATATCCCGGAATATTGTAATACTTTGCTTCTTCAGGATAGATCCATACTTTGTTTAGTATAATCAGATCCGTTTCAGGATTTTGGTGCAAATAAATTTGAATATCATTCAACTTGTGTCGTAAGCTTCTTATATTGGCATAAAAGATAGTTTGTCGCTTGATTGAATTTTGGGATTAACAATCATCATTAAAATTGTAGTCAGTGCTCCTCCTAGCAATTAAAATCCTTCTTTGATACTCTGGGTACTCCCATGAGTCTGTTCTGTGTGAGTGATCAGTATTCTTATTATTACCCATACAATGGTAACACTTCTCATGTGTGCTTTTGCATTCCTTGAGCTCATGCTTTTCTCCACATTTCACACAGATTAGTTCTCCTTGGCATTTTGACGTCTTATGGTCATATTTTTGCCACTTAAAGCATCTCGTAATTTTACAGTCTTCCTTCACAAAATATGATCCATAATCAATGTTGACATATTTGTTAGCTAATTTTTTATACATGCTTTCATTTACCTCAATAATGTGTAAACATTTTCCGTTTTTTGTCTGTCTGGCATGAATGGGTTCCATTTTTTCTCTATTCCAACCATCAGGGTTAAGCGCTTGTATTTCGTTTTGCAGTTCCTCATTTGTAAATTGATTATCCAGCCTATTTATAACCAGTCTGGGTCGATGCATTTTTGTCTCGGTAATGTTGTACTCATCTTGCATGTTATCCATGGTTAGTCGGTATAGCTCAGACGCGTTGGCATTGGTCGTTGTTTTAATCATCGACCCACCATTGGAGTAGGCCGTAGCCTATTCGCTTCTTAGCAGTTCTTGGGTAGCAATATAACGTTGGAAAGCCAACTATCTTTAACATAAAAAGCAAGGAAGAAAAAGTACGGTGATTTGTAGTAAACACAGAACAGCGCCCAGAAGCTAGAAAACCTTTATAAACGACTGAAAATCCTTACCTTAAAAATGCCTTAGTTACGTTGTTCTTAAAGTAGTGAAGAAAAACTATCCCTTTGTCGGGTAATATAGTAATGGAAAAAGCAATTTTCCCATGAATGACTTGGAAAATAAGAGTTTATTGCTATTAAAGGATAGTTAGCCACGTTCAAATAAGACATTGTTACAATACTCTATTGCAATCGTCAGATCTCGTGACGATCTCAATTCCCAATTCTGCAATTATAACAATTGTACTCGGATACAATTGCGATGATTGCTGGGATTGAATTGGGCATTCCGGTGGGGGCTTGGGGTCCCAGCTAACCCGTGGAAACGGGCTAGGCTTGGCACCACTCGTCAACCCTTAATCTACCCCCAAAGTTGCTGACGAGCTTGAGCTCTCCGAAACGTAACACCTAAACGCACAGGGAACCTAAATTTCCTTTGGCATCGAAGAGAAAACCACCGTATCCCATAAAGGAGTTCAAGGCACTTTACGCCTAAAATACGAAAGAAACGAAGACACTTGACGCTAAGGATTCGAAAACACTACTACTGATTTCATTCGAAGGATCCCAGTACCCAAAACACTGCTACTGCTGTCACTTGAAGGATCCCAGCACTCCTGCGGTAAGTTAGTGCGACCAATCCAAGAGTGATTCCACCGGCTGTCACTCTGTAGAACCAATTTCTTTAACCAAAAATATCAAACAATATCAAATATATCAAAAAATTCCAATTCTTCAAATGCAAATCAGTGTATTAGAATCTTAATATTACTTTTAATCATAAATGTAATTGAGAAGTTGGGGACCCGCTTCCGAGGGAAAATTAGTTTGACCCACTGTACAATATTTAATCCATCTGTATTGCATGCACAATAATTACTCCAATTGCTGGCGCTACTAAACTTGTCTCGAACGCTGCGCCTTCTTTCGCTTAGCTGACTCGGAAACCAAAGAAAAAAGAGCTCTTCCACGGTCGCGTGCCCTTATATAACTGCGCCGCAACAGCTCTCCCTCAACGGTGAAAACTAAGGATCAGGTTAAGCTGCCATCGTCACTGCTGCTTAACCTTCAGCCTTAGCGATGGCACAAACCAACATTCTGGGGCCATATATTTTTGCGCGTTTCTTTTGGTTTATTTGGCTCGTCAGCTGATAAGTATTAACTACAGTTGGTTGCAATGGAACAGAAAATGCGCAAATCATCTTCTTGCAGAACAGTCGTTACATCTTCCCTTTCAGTTCCTATACAGCTTCCCATCGAACAGAACAGTCCAATAAAAAAAGGGAACCTCAATTAATCCCCCATCCCTATCCACTCTGGAGTCCCCCAAGGTTCTATTCTCGGTCCTTCCCTATTTAATTTCTTCCTTTATGATATTCCTAGACCAAACTGCACGAGTACAAATGTATTCATGTATGCGGACGACATCCTCCTCACTGCTACCAATAGCCTTCCAGCCCAAGCTCAGACCCAGCTACAGAGTGCAGTCAGTGACCTAGACTCATACCTAAAGAACTGGGGGCTTGAAATAAACGCCAATAAATCGGAGCTGATCTCCTTTCGAAATGCCAACGGTAAGGCACACTATCTCGCAGTGTTTCAGAGCAGGCATGTTCGAATACAAATCGGAGATGAATTCGTTCCCCTCAAAGAAAACATAAAGTACCTGAGAATTCAATTTAACAACAGATTCAAGTCAAACATACACGCTAGAAAAATGCTCACTAAAGCCAAAGCGGCGGCTGCACCTACGTTCTCTCTACTGCCCTCGAAAGCTGTATGCCACAAAGTGAAAGCACGAATTTACAAAACACTCATAAGACCAATCATCACCTACTCATTCCCAGTTTGGCTAACAATCTCGTCAACGGTAGCTGAAGAAACCCAAATCTTTGAGAGGAAAATCCTCCGAAAATGCCTCTCTAAATACCGGCGCCCCAATAAAAAACATTTTAGGAACTCAATACTCTACAACAAAACAGGAATTATACCAATTTTACCCTACATGTCAATAACAAGCAAAAACCGCCTAGCAAAATGGCGAAGCCACCCTCTTGAAGCTATTCGCGCACTTTTTGACTCTCCCACTACAGGTTACCCCTATTACCTATGTCCTCTTAAAAAACTCGATAAATACCGCCCAGACTCCTATAACCCTGATGCACCCAGTAAACCCCGGTTTTATCTGAACTCACAACCTAACACATACCGGGGCTGACAAATTAAAAACAAAAAATAAGGAGACGTAAATTGCGTGTATGTAAAACAGCTAACCACCATAAGACGGAATCTAACAGAGGACCCATAAGGTCGGAATGGGCGGAGCGTCTATCCTCCCAAGAACCTACTGGAAAGGATCCGACGGAGAATAGGCGGCCTGCGTATACACAATCGAATTTAAGCCAAAATACAACTTGTATATTTACCCACTCGTAAACTTTACATTGGTTATATTAAGATTAGCTATAAGATAGGTATAGGCGTAGATTTAATTTATATTAGGAAAAGGGATTAGGTTACTTTAAGTTTTAATGTATTTATATGAACAATTTTCCAAAAATAAGCCATAAGAGCGAATGGCACCCTCTACATCAATCAAAACAAAAATTCAACATATATGCAATGCATATCCGAACTGTCTAAGTTTATTTGACATCTATCTACTGTCAAATGTCATATAGCCATTAAGCACCTACTGTCAATGATATAAAAGTCTCAATAAAGTATTACTTACTCAAAAAAAAAAATCTTCCCTTTCAGTTTAACGAATAATTTTCAGTGGCTCTTTAGCAATCTTCTGAATTTGTGATTCAACATAATAGTCGATTCAGTATGTCCGTAGGATTAGACATAGATGGCGTTACTAGAATTTTTTTCCATATGATGTTTTTATAAGTACTAACCTTCAAACGAAACATGCATAAATTTGACAGCAACCGGACTATTGATTCGTGAGTTTTAGCATTTTGTGTGGGAAGCAACTTTTGTTATTGAAAAAAAAATTGAAAAAACCAATTTCGAGTCTTGATAAAGCATTGCTTTTTGATGAAAAAAAGTACAGTGGAAACCAAACAATGACTTGATAAACATTATCTGGACTCTGCTCCACCAAGACATATGGTAGAGACGTTGATTGCTGAATTTAAACATGGTCGTACCAGCATAAATGGTGCAGAGTGCAGTGGACGTCCAAACGAGGCTGTTATTCTAGTAAACATCAAAAAATCCACAAATTGGTTATGAACAATCGCGAATTGAAGTTGCACAAGCTAGTTGACATCATAAAGATATCAGATGGTAGTGTTTTTATCATTTTACACGATCGTTTGGGTATGCGAAAGCTCTGTGCAAAGTGGGTGCCACGTGTGCCAACAGTCGACCAAAAACAACAACGTATTGGTGCTTCAGAGGTGTGTTTGACGCTGTTAAACTGCAATAAAATCGAGTTCTATCATTAATATGTGACCGAAGATGGACATGAATGAAACATGGCATCTCTATTATACACTAGAATCCAAAAGACAGTCAGTTGAGTGGACAACAGTTGACAAACCGAGTCCAAAGCGAGCAAAGATGCAACAGTCGGCCAGTCAGGTGGTGGCGTCTGTATTTTGGGATGTAAATGGAGTTATAATCATCGACTATCTCAAAAAAGGATCCACCATCAACAGCAACTATTACCGTGCACTTTTGGGTCGATTGAAGGCTGAAATCGAAAAAATAACGGTCACATTTGCAAAAGAAACAAGTTGAGTAAGCAGGAGAGTGCATCTACCAGAAGGTCTTTGTAAACATCCTAGGGTTAGAAATAAGTTTTCTAAAAGTGTAAACCGATAATTTGAAGTATTTATCCAAAATTTGGATATGAAATCGTTCAAATTTATGCAAAAGGTGCACAGTCTCTTTCAAAAGCACGGTGCAGCCGCGATTTTGATATATTGTAGCTTAAATGATTTTTGTAAATAATCTGTACATTTGGTACATTTTGCCTTCCCCTGGACCCCCTAATTCACAAAATAATTTTTTTATTTCAGGTTCTAAAAGTTTTAACCAAGACCTTTCATTTAATACCCCATTTGACTCCCTATGATTTAAAAATATTTCTGCGGGCTAACTCGTTATTAGGGGGGATCCCCCTTAAAAAAATTTTAAATTTTTTGTCATGGCTTAACTTTTGAGAGACCATCACTTCTGACCTTTTTACACAGCTTCTATAGTTTCTGAGGAAACTAGCTCTGACGCACGGACAGACAGGTCACGAAACGAATAGGTCTTTGTAACAAATTTTTTTACAAAGACCTAAAAAGTGTTGTTTTATTAAGACAATACACCGTGTCACAAATCGATGAAAACGATGACAAAATTGAATGAATTGGGCTTTGAACTGCTTACCAACTCACCGTATTCTCCAGGTCTAGCCCCCAGCAACTTTTTTCTGTTTTCAGATCTCCAGAGAATGCTTGCTAGAAAGAAATTTAAGTCCAATGATGAAGTAATCGCTGAAATTAAGGAAAAGAGAAATCTGACTGTAAAAGTGGTATCGAAAAGTTAGAAAACCGCTTTACTCTTTGTATCGCCCTAGAAGGCAATTATGTTGAATAATAAAATCGAGTTTTGTTAAAATTTTGTTTTTTTCATACTCACCCCATGGACTTATTGAATGACCTATTATGTAGAAGCTTTACCCTTGAATGATAAGAATATTTGTAAGGCTATCGCCGTGGAGTATCGTTCTGTTCCACTCTATCCCATAGAATATACATACACATTATTCGTAATGTAACACATAGTGTTAAGAAAGAGGCAGTCAATAAACTGAACTCATTAATATCGGTCGTCTTTTAATTAACGTGCAAACACTACATGGTGGCAGCGGTGTCGGAAAGAAGAGAAATAAAATGGTAAACGATTTGGAACAACAGCCTGCGGCGGTGGGTTTATCGGGTAATAACTTTACTGCCGCCGGAGCATTTTACTTTTAACCCTTCGGATTGGCCACGTTGGAAACGGCGGTTTGATCATTTTAGAATTGCTTCCGGGCTAAACAAAAGAAATGAAGAGGAGCAGGTTAACAATTTAGTCTACCTAATGGGTGATCAGGCAGATGATATATTTCTGTCATTCAATCTTTCTCCTCCCGACCAAAAGAAATACAATTCCGTCATAAGTAAATTCGAGAATTTTTTCGTGTTGAAACACAACGTGATTTACAAGCGGGCAAAGTTCAATTCTCGATGCCAATTTGAAGGAGAAAGCATTGAGGACTTCATAACATCATTATATTTGCTTTCTGAGAACTGTTCATACTCAAACTTGCGTGAAGAGATGGTACGGGATCGGTTGGTGGTAGGTGTACGAGACAGAAGGTTGTCAGAAAGGTTGCAACTAGAAGCAAACCTAACGCTTGAAAAAGCGGTACAAACGGTAAGGTAACACGAGGCAATGAAACGGCAGCAAGTAGATTTGGCAACAACACCTTTTAGTGCAAATGCAACAACCGTTAATAGTTTGCGTTCTCATAAACCAAAGACGTCATCATCATCACCTTCACATAACTTCAGACGAAGCGTACAAGAGACTGCAAAGACTAGAGAACGTCAATGCCCATGGTGCGGTGCGAAAGAGCAGCACAACAAACATAGCTATCCCGCTAGAGGCAAACAATGCCGTTTCTGTAAGAAGTGGAACCACTTTAGCAAGGCTTGTCAAAAGAAAATAAAAATCAACAACAACAAGATATTTCATGTCGAAGAAGAAGACGGGACACTCTTCATAAGCACGATGACAGACAAAAACAATAACGATGAACGGTGGACCGCTAAAGTAACGGTCAACGAAAAGCAAATAAATTTTATGCTAGATACGAGAGCTCCGGTAGATGTCTAACCACTTAAAGAATTTAAAAAAAATTTCCCTGACGCGAAAATTAATAAATCGAATAAAAAATTATGTGGCCCTTCTGGTCAACGTCTCGACGTTATGGGAATAATGAACTGCATGCTTAAATATAGAAACATATTCTGTAAATCTGAACTTTACAATGTGAACAATTTAAAATCACCACTTTTGAGTTTAAAATCTTGCTGAAATTTGATGATCCGAATGTCGAAACAAATCAAAAATCGTTGGAGGATTACGAAATCCAATTGCAACCAAGCGTGAAACCTTATGCAATTGCAACAGCTCGACGACTCCCGATTCCATTAAAGGAAAAGCTCAAGGCAAAACTTGATGAAATGCTTCAGTTGGGTGTAATCAGACGTATAAATAAGCCAACAGATTGGTGCGCTCCAATGGTAATCGTGAACAAACCCGACGGTGATATTCGTCCTTGCGTTGACCTTGCGAAAATCAACTTAGCCATTCAACGAGGTATACACCCGACGCCTGTTGCTGACCATTGGAAGGTGCAAAGTACTTCACCAAGTTAGACGCAAAGTATGGATTTTGGCAGATAAAGCTATCTCCAAAATCACAGCTTTTTACAACTTTTCTAACTCCATTTGGAAGATTCTGCTTCCAAAGGCTGCCTTTTGGTATTTGCACGGCCCGAAAGTTGTTCCAAAAATGAATGCAGTTAATTCTTGAAGACATTAATGGAGTCATCTGCCAAATGGATGACATATTGGTGAAAGGGAAGGACATACAAGAGCATGATCTAAATTTGCGTGCCGTACTTAAAAAGCTAGAAGAGAATGGAGTAACCTTAAATAAATCGAAGTGTCAGATAGGTATCAAATCCATTACATTTTTGGAACACAAAACTGACGAGGAGGGTATGCACCCTTGCCCATCAAAAATCAAGGCTATTGATGAATTTCCCCATCCGCAAAATGTAAGGGAACTGCGCCAGTTTTTGGGATAAGTAAATTACCGAGGTAAGTTCGTTCCATATCTCTCTTCAGTAAGCTATCCTCTTAATGAGCTTTTGAAATCCCAGGCTGATTTTCTATGGACGCCAGTTCAGGAGGAGGCTTTCTTAAAACTGAAACGAGCAGTAACAACGGCTCCGGTATTAAAGACATACGATCCTAAACATAGAACCTTTGTGTCGTCTGATGCATCTTCTTTCGGATTGGGAGCGGTGCTCCTTCAGACAGATGTGGACGGTATCCGGAAGCCCGTAGCATTCGCTTCGCGAACGATATCTGACAGCGAAAAGAAATATGCGCAGATAGAAAAGGAAGCTTTAAGCATCAAATGGGCATGTGAAAAATTCCGAGACTACATCGTTGCCATCCATTTTACAATTGAGACGGATCACAAGCCGTTGATTCCAATTTTCGCTACGAAAAACCTCGATGACTTGACGTTAAGGATCCAAAGATTCCGTATGAAAATGATGGGTCTTACTTTTAGCATAATCTATACTCCTGGAAAAGATCTTATAGCAGCTGATACGCTATCTTGCCATCCTATCCAAGGAACAGGACCGGACGATGACGATGACGATGAAATCGAAACATTCATCAACAGCATTATCGAAGAGCTACCAGCATCAACCGAAAAACTAAACACTATTCGGAAAGCCCAGCAAGATGATCCCATCATCAGAGAAGTAAAGGAGTATTGCCAAGACGGATGGCCACATCGTTCAAAACTATCACAAGAAGTAAGGTTATTCTTTAACGATCGCCAATATCTTTCAATTAATGGCCAATTTTTGATGCACGGTAAGAGACTTGTCATCCCAACGACCTTACAACACGGGATGTTAGAAACGATGCATACCGGGCATTTGGGAATTGTATTCGGCGGTGTACTACATGTATACAGTTTCTAGTTCCAAGACATGATACGCTCATCAGTTCTGAAATGCCAGAGCGCTCTTGGCACACCATAGCAATGGACCTCTGCGTATGTCATGGTAAGACGTTTCTTGTTATAAGTGACTACTTTTCCAGATTCCCGGAGATAGTACATTTGGAATCACAGACTGCCAGATGCGTCATCACACACTTAAAATCGATTTTTGTGAGATTTAGCATTCCGGAAATTGTTGGAACTGATGACGGGCCCCAGTTTGCAATGGTCCACACATCAAAGTCTCGACAATTTGCACACTCCTGGGGATTTAAGCACATTACATCCAGCCCTCGTTTCCCTCAAAGCAATGGATTCATTGAGTCAGCGGTTAAAATTGTTGAAACGCATTTAAAGAAAAATAAAGAAAATCCTGGATTAGCGCTATTGGAGTACCGAGCCACACCACATAATACCGGTTATAGTCCAGCAGAACTTTTAATGGGTCAGAGAATTCGATCAACCATCCCGATGACGAGCGAACAATATGAGCCAAATTCTCTCAATATGGACAAAATAACAATGGCTGAGGAACAACGAAGACAACAACAAACAAATAACTACGATAGACGCCATGATGTATGCAGTGGAAGAAACTTTAAAATCGGTGACGTTGTCTAGATTAGAGACATACATCAGTGGGGTCGCATTGCAGCCAAAGTCAATACCCCCCATTCTTAGTATATAAAAACCAATTCTGGGGTTTACCGAAGAAATGTGTTTCATCTTAACAACGCCCACAGGAAGAACGTGCCATATATTCCTGAAGAAGTAACTGAAGGAGAGCTCGGAACTTCAAGTTCAAAACCTTCGAAAGGGGAGATGAAGGTGAATATTCAAAGTGAATTAAAAGTGATCCCAACAACATGTCAACCTACAACATCTCCAGGCCACTACACGACAAGGTCAGGAAGAATATCAAGACAACCCGACCGTTTGACTTACTAATCAAAAATTACTTATGAATTAATATGTAGCTATGTAATTGTTTCAAACCAAAATATAATATTATTTTCACCTTTTTGTATACATACCATGAATACATTATAACTCTATATTGATCTTTATATTATGAGGAAAGAAAATAAATGAATTAAAGTTATGTTAACATTAATAATTTACGGGGAAGATGTGGAGTATCGTTCTGTCCGGCTCTATCCCATAGTACATACATACACATTATTCGTAATGTAACATATAGTGTTAAGAAAGAGGGCAGTCAATAAACTGAACTCATTAAGATCGGTCGTCTTTTAATTAACGTGCGAACACTACAATCGCCACCTCTAAGTCCACAAGTAGATTAACACAGCATCGTTCAGTCGAGCGTTTGATATTAGTTGCATAATTTCGGGCACATCACGATGAGTAATTTGGCGACAAATTTCTATATATTTGGAAAATATTTCTTTTATTGTTAGCTCTAGAGAGAGTGGGTGCTGTGTAGAGGCAAAGTAAAATTTCAGAATTTGTTTTAACAATAAAATACTCTAACCATGGTTTGTTGATCAAGTACATCATTAAATTATAAATAAGTGGTAAAAGGAGACTCATTGTGTCAATTAATTGTTTAGCACAATCATATTTGATTATATGAAATACACCAACTGATAGTTGAAGCCTTAAGAGATCATTCAACATTGCTCAATCTTGTCTGTGTATCGAATGTATCATTGGTTCTTCGATTTTTCATTACACGATCAGGTGAGGTCAGCCAATTTGCGTGGGTCTCTTGGGTCGTTTTTTACAGTCCACAAGCAATCTTCAACCAAAAATCTCCTGTGGGAATGGTTAAGCTGCCGCACACGCGTAGGAAATTGTTTCAAAGCGCACTTTTTCATGTCGAAATTGGCAAACTTTTTCGAATAAAGCCGCAGCGGTGATTCTGGTTAGATAAGTGCTATGCAATGATGCATTGCAGTAGCGAGGTATCAGTAGTTTCCTATCCATGCATCCAGGTCCTACTTAACTCTAAGTCTTTGAGAAAAAAATTACTTTACTTTACTTTCCTTACTTACTATTCTTACTATTTTTAAGTTTAAAACATTTTCAAGAAGTAAAAATAAAGAAATAAAATTATGATAATAATCATTACCAGATCTTCACCTCGTGGAGTGGTCTATTAAAACGTATCGTATGTGCTTGATGTTGAGGCCGGAGTACTAAAGATCCTTTTCAGCCGTGACAATACGGTATACACCAGCTTAGACAAACTGGTGAGAAATTTTCGAGTAACAAAGAAGCTGTGAAGCCATTCCAGCAGAAATTCATGTACATAATTAAGGAGATAGACTTGATTGCAGACCAAATTTATAACGCCAATGATTTGGACTTACGAGTATATGATACCGGATGAGACGTTGACTTCTGGGCCAGAGAATAGTATACCAGGTACAAGGGTATTGAAGGAGAGGATCAGATTTATGCCATGTGCAAACGCAAGCGGAACACGCAAGCTATCCCTGTTGGTTGTATGTAAAGCACAAAGGCCACGTGCTCTAGCATCACTTAAAAAATTATCAGTAAATTACACTAGCTAAAAAATGCTCGGTTTACGAAAGCAATATTTTTAGAGTGGCTGAAGGTGCATTTTGTTCTCGAAGTCAAGAAATATTTATCCAAAGAGAACGTACCGCTAATATGACTTTTAGTTCTTGATAATGCACCAGCGCATCTTTTAGAAGAAGATCTGCATTCGATTGATGAAAATTTCACTGTTCTGTACATGCCACCTAATTGCAAGACCCTAATACAACCAATGGACCAAAACATGATCCAGAATATTAAAGTGGCATACAAGGAAAAAACCCTGTTACACGTTGTTGGGCAGTATGAAGTTGATCCAGAATGCACAATATCTGAAATCCTAAAAAAACCCAATAAAAGATGCAGTGTTTTCTCCGGCACAAAGTTGGCAACAACTGTCTTCAAATCTAATTAAAAAGTCTTGAAAACCTCAGTGGCCTTTGTTATTTGAACCAGAAAACACATCCGGCTAAGATTTAGATTACTTCAAGGCTAAGATGGCTAAGATTTAGATTACTTCAAGATAATTTTCTATTTGATATTTTCCAAAGAAGAGGCTTTTTGAAAGAGGAGATTAAGAAATTTTCATGGAGCGATGATAACATTTATTTTCAGGAGCCTTTAAATGATGAAGGCATGTTAAGAAAAGTACTTAATGGCAATAACAGCAAAAACGAAGAAGTATCTGGAAAATTGAAACCATTAGTAAGGACTCTGTATACACGAGTTGTGACTGCATTAAATGAATGGTTTGTATGGGCGGACATTTCAATTCAAAAAAAAAAAAAATACTATTGCGTAAATTGAGGGACAAAGCATTTTTTAATGTCGCTTAATACCACTTGTTAAAGTACCGTTTTAGATTTTCTTTAAAAAGTGTAATGTACCTAAAATACTTAATATGTAATTAAAATTTATTTATATCTTGTTACCCTACACGTTGAGGATCCTACGGCTTGGGGCTTCGGACCCAATTTTCCCATCAAAGACGATCGTAGGAGGCGCCACTCATTTGTCTCTTAGTCCGAAGTAGCCACCAAGTGCGAAACGTGGCTACCAAAACATGCGTCATAAAGCTATAATTAGCTCCTTTTTCACTAACCTAGCGGGCCTTTGCCGATAAGAATTACCCGCTCCACTCTCACTATTTCTTTGCTCCTACACCAAACGATTATCTCACCAAACAAAGCCACTATCTCACTAAATCTTACCAGGAATTTCACGTTGAATACTTCTGTGACCCTTCTGTGACAGCTAAGGGTAATTTTTCCAATCTACAAGGACGAAGCAATCACTTCGCACTCTTTACCATGTATGTTTTACCCTTCGGAAAATGAATTAGAAATCTCCTGAAAGTTTACTTAGGACACTACAACCCATCCGAACCAGGCGTACAATCCACACAAAGAATAGTCACGCTCAAATGCACAAGATTGTGTTTAAAAAAAATTAATCGCAAAATATAACTCAATGTTTCGTCATAATATAATTGAACAATAAATCTACTTTATCTTTCCTTACTTATATTCTCCTGGATGGAGACCCCCCAAATTTAGTCAAGTCATGAAGTTATCTGCTCTAGCTGCTCTTCCAACTTCCAGATCCAATATTCTACGTCACTGGGGCGTGATGAAATGTCCACTCAATTGCCTACAATTCCTCCATTGAGCTGCCAATTATGATGCTCGTCCTTGATACTTTGCTTCATCATAGGGTAGATCCTCAGCTGTCAATGTACGTCCACCAAAGGAGACCCGTCCTTTGTTTCCAGGTTCCTCGTCAGCTCGGTTCAACCTGGCAAACCGTTAATTTTGCTCTTCCAGGCAATTGAACTCTCAATTGCGGTGCTGGCTTCCATCAGTGACCTTCCAACTGGCATTCATCGGGTACGCACCTACGTCCCATATTTGCTTCATTAAGTTTTGCCGTCATTGGTTGCCCAAAGGATTGTCATTCGTAGATGTCAATTTGCGCAGCGTCCACACTTCGAGAGCGCAATCAAACCAATTATTTCGCATCTTGGCGAGTCCCCAATTCAATTTTTGATTGCGTACAATTTGGCCACCTTGATGGAGATGCTTGGGCGAAATAAATTCAGGCAGATGAGTAGTCATTTCGCTGATAATCTTATTCCTAGATATTTGGCCAGATCAACATCATCATAAGCGCAAGATTAGGTGTGTTGCTTGTAGTTTGAGATAAAACAATGTAAACGTCCAGGATTGTCGAGGTAAGTTGTTTGTCGGTAAAAATATTGTGTGGTTCATCCTTGCGTGATAATGATTCTCTGATATATGCGTACATGAGATCATCCGTTGATTTATTGTAACAATAATTAAGATTGTGTTACATGAACACTTCATGCAACTCTTTATTGAAGTTTTGAGTGAGATTCTACCCCGTCTTTTCTGGTATAATGAATCACAACCAAGGCAACTGCAATAGAAAACCTCCGGTGGCATCAAACGCTTTGGCTCGTTTTTTACCTCATCGTTACGGGGTAGCACTAAATATATTAAATTCGTGACAACGACAATGGGATCTTGGCACGACTTTACGCAATCAGCCGCGAATAAAAGCAAACCTCACGAGCAGAAAGCTTAAAGTAACATACACAAAAAGTTTGTAAGGAACAAACCAACGATTTGAATAATTTAAATTTAATGAGTAATAATAATGAATCTGAGATCAGTGTCTTATGTTGTAAGTGTACAAAAGCATTGGCACAAAATTCCACTATATTTATATTGGATGACGCGAAGGTGAAAAAGGAGTGCGAGGACAACGATATCAATTCGATTGAAACCGTTGATACTATGATGAATACGAAAAAGGTGAACTGGACAAATAATTCGTTACTTAAGGTGGCGAGTCCGATCAAACGGCTCCCACCACAACGTCATTTATCTTTGAAGCGACAAGTTTCAACAGAAGTATAAATCAGTAGAAGGCGTCCCTCCTAGATTAACAAGATCCCAAGGGGATAATGGCAGTATTGCCTCCAGCGCTACTACAGGCCAAATTTCCGACCAGCGCTTTTATGAACAGTTCAGTAGCAATGTTGTGGAAAATTGAACACTCGAGGGATATTTATGCAAACGCGAATAGTAACTCCTGTTTTGAAAACAAAGATGGTTTGTACTTGATTCCATAAAGTATCAGTTACGTTACTACGGTGCCATTAAAGACTCAAATTGCAAAGGATTCATCGATCTCGTAGATGTCCAATCTGTAACCCCAGGGCCATCAGCTGCCGTAGAAATGAAAAAGGTAAACGAAAAAACTTTCTTTGAAGGTTCAAATAATGACGACAAAGCGAGCCAAGCTCATTAAAGCAAGGCAAAAAAAAAACAAACTATTCAACCGGCTGATGAAGCAATTGAATCGGCTAATCCGTCAGATAAAAAATTCTTAAAGAAACACTTTTACTTAAAACTGACTGGCTTGGAGTAGTTTGACACTGGCAATCTTGTGTTGGTAGTGTTCGGCTCATGGAACAAGCGATCAGAATAAACCTCGACACACTGCATGCTATAATGAAGTATTGCGTGCAGCTGACTGAATCATTTGAAAACGCTGAGATTTTCGCCCGGGAGGGAGGAGTTTGCTTGCTGCTTAATATGAGGCAACTTTATAGCTAATCAGCTTTCCCACTCTTTCAATATTATTGATTCGCCATTTCTTCGAAGAACCAAAGATATTAGCATTAGCAATGGAGCGCGTCATTGTCGCCCGTACATTGCAAACCGTTCCTCCGGGATACCGTGATCTGGTATTTTTATCGAGACAAATGAATTTGGCCGTATCACGAGATCCCAAAAACTTTCCGTGAAGTCACGCAGATAATGCTCAGAATCGATATTAGCATTCTAAGGCGCAACCCAATTCACGAAGAATATCGCTTGTTACTGAAGTCCGTTACGAATGTCATGAACAACAATGTCATGGATGAGCATGATTTACTTTCAGCCCTGATTGTCCCTTGTGTGCATTTATCACCATCACATAGTACTTATCAGCTAGTAACAACAACTTTAACAACAACAGCCACAACAACAACCACAACCACTACTACTACATGTATCACCTCATTAAATTCTCCAGCGCCTTCTTCAGGGACGTCAAATCCATTGCAGCCAGCAACATTGTTAAGAGAAGTGGACAGCTCGTTTCAACACCTATCCGCTGTTCAGCAACTATCCGGCCAACCATCAGCACCAGGTTCGTCCCACTGGGGTGCGGGTGGCAACAGCAGCAGTTCAAATCCAGGAGCTTTAACCACTGATAACCAAAACAAACCCAAACTATCAGTGAATTGTCTCACTGACATTTCCCCAAACTTGTTTAGTGGAAAAGAGATTCTTGTGAATACCCAAAAGCACAGATTTTCGTGGTGGAAAACTACATAGCTGACCACACGTAGTGGAATTTTAAAGATCCTCAACCTACCAGAATGAGCCGTTGGTTGGAAAACTAATAAAAGGGGGATGAGAGGATGTTTCGCTCTTCTTTTGAACAGTGAAAATCATCCGGTGAAGAGTGCCGACTAAGAAAAAAACGTAGTGGATGCACGTATCGAACGAAGGATCGAGATTGAAAGAAGTGTTGGCAGCTAAATTGGCTGCGGTCAAGAGCATAGCAAAGAACGATATCAAACTATTTGGGGATCTCCACATCAGTGGCAACAGAATCATCGTTGTGAGCGTTGGCCAACCGTTTTCTTTTTTTTTAAATATTCGATTGTATATTGTGAATTTCGCATTAATATTTGAAGCTAAAGTCAAATTGAAATGGGGTTTTTCTGGTTGGTTCCTTTCCTGAACGGAAAGATATTTTTTCCCCAAGAAATACTGGTGTCAGTTTGAATTTGTGGGATTGCCAAGTGCCCGTCGTGGTCAAGTTACACTTAAGTTTTTCAGGGTTTTCCAAGTGTTTTTTCAGGTGTTGTAGTGAATTTTAATTTAGTAGGTTTGAATTTCAGTTCGGTAGAGTTCCATTCATTGTTTTCCGAGGAGCCGTAGCCTCGTTCGGTGGTTTCAATCGGGTTCCAAGGGGAAACGAGTGGCAACTGCACCATCTTGGACGGAGCTATCCGGAGCACCACTTTTAAAACAGTAATAAAGGTAAGTAATCTGTTCGGCCTTGCATTACCTCTTGGAATGCGCTAGCTTGTAGTCAAAGTCCATAAAGCATTGATGGCACTCGGAGAGAGAAAAGTTGCTGGAAATACCACTTGGGTTTTGAGATCATGAATAATTTCTAAAAGTTTAACTAACTCCTCTTGTACTTGTCGCTCCATTGGTTGCCTAGAGTAATCTGCCTGTCGTATGTGACGAGTGGTGAGATTTCGGTGCTCAGACAACAACTGTGCATCGGTGCATGTGATTGATATTGTAATTCCTCCCTTATGTAGATTTCATCATCTCGTTGCAAAAAGCTACTATCACATACTCCAAACAAAGTTTTAATCCAATCACAAGGCTGTAATACTTCTTCGATAAATATTCATACGGAAGGTGAGACCCTCCGGGTTCTCTCGCTTATTTTTGAATTAAAGTGGTATTTCCTAACCATGGTGATCATTTTGGACCTTTAAATTTGGTTTTATTGCAACTTGAATGTCTTTTGGTATGCATTTCAAATTGAACCGTGATAGTATCGAATTACTTATTTGCAAATCGAAATGGAATAAAAGAAATCCTTCAAATTCATCAATGAAGTCTCCGTATTATGTTTTATAGTATCCATCTATATTTCTTGTAAATAATTCCAATTTTGGGCAATCGGTTACTGTTGTAATAGAATGAACACAACATGGAGGAGGAAAGTCTACTTGGGGATTTGTAGTGATTTAGATGTTCAAAAATGTCCGTGAAGGACTGCAGCGATGGTCTGCTGCCTCGACAGAAGAAGGTGTCAGTATCTGCCGAGAATGCCCTCGTCTGGAGACGCGTGAATGCGCTGGCAGGCTAGCATTGCGGTGTCGTGGGGCGGGTTCATTTCCCTAGCACGAGGACCCACTACAAAAAACTTCGCACTCATGAATTTGATTGCAGATCAAGAGGCGACCGAAGTCGCAAAAATTGTAGATAACTACACAGAGGGAGATAGAACTTGTTACGAGAACAAGTGGAACCTGAAAAGAAAGGCGGACTTGGGGTAACCTCGTCATTACCCGACGAAGTTCATGGCCCACAAATGAAAGAGGGGCAAACGGGTGATGGTGGAGCCCCTTTGCACCCACCAAACCGGAATAAATCCATATATATTTTGTTGCAGTGGCCAGGTATTCCTCTTCTGAGTGGAAAACTCATACAACTTGAATTGCATGAACTTTCCCATCAGAAGGGGAGTACCCCGGTGACCAATTTATGCCATAGAATTATACAATTTGATTGCATAACTCTATGCCATAAAGAGGCACTCTGCTCTGCCACTCAACCCGCGATATCACCTGAAACGAAAAGTATTGTCTAAGTACCCGGCGGCTGGCTCATGTCTTGAGGTGGAAGCCTGCCACCGTACTAGGTCCTATACCCGGTTAGAGTCGGGGGAAAGGAAAGACCGATTTTGTGGGAAAATTAGCACTTCATCAGATTATTCATTTTATTCTTTCGCAAAATATATTTAAACATAAACATCATAATTATGAAGCATACAGATCTATTTATTCACAAGTTAAGCACTCTGTATGCAAGAACTAACGATTTAAACGGGCAATAAACACTTAACAATTTATTTAGTCTTTTTTTCGATATAATTTATCATCGCCTTTGCAATTTTCTTGATTGCATTAAATTTATTAAAATTATAAATAAATTTTGTTTTTTCTTTGTTGTCCTATTTTAAAGCAAGAGCCTGATGTGTTTTTTTTTTGTTTTTTCTTTTCTTGGAAATAATACGAATAATGACAATGTTTCCACTTATTGCTTAGAGCAATAACACAAGACGTACAGTAACTGGCGTTTAATAAAAAAAACCAAAAAACCTCAAACCATAAATTGCAAAATCAGCAAAAAGATCAATCATTCATAAAAGATAATTTGAAGCAGAAAATATGAGTTGTAATGGATTTTTTTATTTAGTTCGTTTTGAAGCGGAATGATACTATCAGTATGTAAACAATTATTAGGGAATATCGTTTTCTAGTTTCGTGAGGACATAGCATATTGTTGGATTAGCGATTTAGCTAGTTAATTTTGGCGTGATAATAATATGAAAATTTCTTTCGCTTTAATATTATATTTGTCCTTAATGTACATTTTTATCAAACTCTTCGTATATAATAAAAATATCTAGAAAATCAGTTCTCTCTTATGCATATGTACACTCATCTCTATGTCTGTTAACCGCGACGTATTGTGCATTGTGTCCGAATTTCTTTAAATAGGAAAAAGGTGAATGAGCAGCATAAGTAAATGCATATGCTTGCATATAAACTAAAGCACATAAATATATTTACGTAAAGTACATATAATCCAACGAGGTTTGTGATTTTCTAGCATATGCTAATCTATAAAAATATTTTATCTGTGGTCTTTTATAGTATTCAACATTACCCGACGAGCTTTGGCGGACTGACCGAACTAGCTACATTCACAACATATGGAATTCAAACTGAAAATGCTTTGAACAGTATCAAACAACATAATGACTAATGTATAAAAGCCGGCAAATTCAAATGCACAGTAATCTAGAAATGTTGGAAAATTTAAGTGGTATGAATCACTATTTGGACATGATCTGGTCATTTTTCACAATTTCTATTTTTACATTCGCTATTTTCTCTATTTTTGGCTTGCATCCACAAAAAAAGCCAAGATGACAAACAATAATGCACTCGTATCCAAAAAATATCCAATTTATCATTATTTTTATGCTTTATCTTATCAGCGCCAACACCATAAAAGGGTACTCACCTGCATGGTCCTCCGAGCGCTCGACGACGATGCAGATGGTCCTGTGATTCCGATTCTGTAACATCTATTTTAGAAGCTATTACTTCCACCAAATTGTAATTCTTATACTTGTAATGGTCTGGTAAAACACTGAGGCAACAAATTCCTTTTATCACTTCTACTAGAATACACACATCCGGATTTCTCAAATCTAACTTATAGGCAGAATTTTTAGCAGTAACTAACTCAGCTATTTTTCCTATTAACAAGTCTCGATCAACTTTATTGTTGAATCGCTTGTTGATAACAATTGAAAAGCTTCCAGCACTAGAAACAAAATATTTATCGATTAAAGAACTGCAAGCAAAAACTATGTCCACAACGTAAGCGCGGCAAACGATTGGTCCTGTATAAACCTGAGTACGTATCTAGTGGCAGGAGAATTTTCTTGATAAATCCTTTTTAATAAATTCAACTCCAATCTCAATCGAATCTTTAAATGCGGTTTTGATAATTATACAATTTTTCACTTCTGTATCCGCAGCCTGAAGGTTGTAATGCTATGCTTTTTCAATAGCTCTAGGTCTATCTCTCGTCTCAAGCAGTCAGTAATGTCCATTTCAGATATCATAGGTTCTGTAGCTGGTTGACATGCTCCCGCCAATTGTATGTCACCAAAAACCTTTTCTGTCTAACTGGCACTGTCACGAAATGCTTTCTAAAAGTCTCAACGGCGACTGCGAAACGACCCAAAAAATTTGTTTTACGTGTTGGCTGCCAATTAGATGTGACCTCTGAACTGTTCTTTAAATTTTGTAATTAAGACGACGACAAAAAGCACATCTTTCCATCGACGAGAAATTTTCCTCTTCTTTCTTCTTCTACTACTTGCTGTGGGTTTTGTCTAGCGATCCTGTTTGGGTGTTGCAGTAGATGTGAGCGTTAGTGTAATTTAAATTATCAAAATCATTACCTGAAATATCGCCAGCACTGCACTAATTCCCACACGTGGGTTTCTTCTCCAGTCTCCTTCACTCAAATGTCAACTGCCCTGTCCAAGGTATTTCATCGTACCAGATCAATCTCAAACCAGTTCGATTGCAAATTGTTCTAGTTCAACCGGAAATTTTTCCAATTCAATCTGCGATCGTACCGGTTCGATCGTTTCAATTGATCTGGGACATTTTGAGTTTTTCTTTAACCCTTTAACTGCTCGATTACTACAGATTGCAAGGTTGTATAGTTTCTGATTCTAAAAGTACTGCCCGTCCTTCATCAATGATTTTATCTAGATTTGGGATTTCATAGGATTCTGTAATTGTGGTCGTTTAGCTAAAAAGCATTTATTCCCATCTCCTCTGAATAAGGCGCAGTTTTCATATGTTATTTGAATATCCGACGTCCTTTTCTTCGAATGAGAAAATCATTTTCTCCATTGAATCATCCACGCGTCCTTGACGGGTGTTAACTAGATCGGGAGAAATAAAAAGGAGCAACTCATCCAAATCCTGAATAATGAATTTCTTTCCTAACAATAAAGTCTCATCAAGTTAGAGCAGGAACTGCTTCATTGCAGGATCGCTTTCCACAAATACTCCTCAGTTTTGCTATTCCAACTTAATATATTTCCCTACTTCGTTATTTGATTTGATTTTAGTTTTTAGGTAAATTTCTCGAGAGAAATTTTTACCTATTGCGGAGAGCATCATATATATATATATATATATATATATATATATATATATATATATATATATATATATATATATATATATATATATATATATATATGGGATATAACGAAATTTGTGACCACGATAGAGGTTGCAATTTTGCTTCGATTTTCACCAAATTTTCAGGAAAGGTGTATTGGGTAATTATCTCGGTTAAGTTCGTGAACCAGCTATATCGGCCATGCAAAAACAAAATGGCGGCCATTTTAGACGAAAAATCGTGATTTCTGTTCTGACCAAAGTATAGCTCCGATTTGGATGAAATTTGGTACAAGGGTTCATTGATGTATGTGATGAATCTCACAATAAAAAATCCAAAGTCGGTATGGCAGAAACAAAATGGCGGCCGCTCAAAGGTCAAAAAACGTGCAAAATTTTGTTGTTGTGATAGTGGTCAAAGCTTTCTACAGATTTTCATGAAATTCGATAATTTGATAGAAATTATGAGTATCTAAAGAATTGCGTAAAAAAACTGGAGGTCAGGTTGCAAAAAACAAAATAGCGGCCAGTTGAAGGTCAAAATTTCAAAGGCTTTTAAAAGTCGCAATTTTGATCTGACATATATGAAACTTGGTTTCAAGATAGACATTACTTGGACCTACAGTCTTTGATATTTTGGTGATCATGCATTTGCAAATTTCAAAATGGCGGCCGTTTAAATATGCGTTTTTTTCATGTTTTTGTGGCCCTCTAGCGGTCACATTTTCCAACGGATTTTGATGAAACTTGAGATTATGAATTTTTGTACTATGTTCTTGTATTTTGCAGGAAATTATTAAAATTGAATGAAATATAAAAAAGTCGAAAATTTAAAGCCTAAAATGTTTAGCTGCCATTTTCTTTAAAAATTGAATTATTTTGCCCTGTCTAGAGTGAAACTCCTATTTGAACGAGATAGTACATTGATTGATGAGGTCCTAGCATACACAGATTTAGAATAATCCAAAATCAAATGCATGCATTCAAAATAGCGGCCCCCAAAGGTCTGAAGGCAAGCGCAATTCGCTATTTTAATACCAACTGAAATAATGAATATTTTTCATGGAAACGCTTTAAATGACTTTACTTGAAAGAACTTATAAACCAGATCATTTTTAGATATTGTAAAATATTTTTAACAATATCCTAAAAAATTATAAAATCGTGACTTGTCTGTCTGTCCGTCCGTCCGCCCGTTTGTTCGTGCGTCATAACAAGTTTTCTCGCAAAGCACATGAGCTAGAATGAGGAAATTTTCTACGTAGGTCAAAAGTGGTGCCTCTTGAAATTTGCAGTGCAAGAAAATATTTTAAGGGATTTAAGGGGGGTCTCCCCATACAGGCGGGTCTCCTCATACAAGGGGGTGGCATACAATTTTTTTTATTTCTGTAGCCCTCTAGCAGCCAAGATTCTCAACAGATTCCGTTGAAACTTGAAATTATAAGTTATTAAGGCAAGTTAATTTAATTTAATCATGCAAATCGAATGACAAATAAAAAAGTCAAAAATTTACAGCTTAATATTTTAAGCAGCCGATTTCAATAAAAATTGAAATGATGGCCCTCACAGTTCAGAAAAAAATTGAAAATGTATATATTAAGTGCAACGCAAGTGCTGATTAAACTTTTATGGAAATCTTTTGAAATTAACTATTCGAGCTATTTAAACCTTTGTGTGGTTACCACTGTGAACTGTGTAAACAGCAAATGCGAGAAGGGCGAAACCGGTATTTATATGTTTACAACAATTTATGATCCGCCGATTTGTAATATGTAATCCATACGCGTGCAACTCAATTTAATTAGCAAAATATTTGCGCCTCGATAAAAGGTCTCTAAAAACGAACGTGACCAGATTTTTTTTAATGTTAATAAATACCCATGTGGTACTACGAAAATTGCAGACAGAACTTTAGTAGTGCAAGCCAAATTCTTTTTCGAAACTTTACGCTACATACGAGAAATTTACCTTTCCGGCTGGTGCTGCCAACGGGGATTTTTTACTTGTTTCATGTATTTATTGAATTCGTTTACTTTCACATTTGCAACCTTGGCTCAGGTAGCATTTTAACGATTGCATGGGAGAGTGCAACAGGTTTCCGTGACAACCTTCAATTACAGAACCTTTGTTTCATTTCAAAAAATACCTTTCAAATTATCTATCTGTATACAATATAATCCAAACGCTCCACTGATTCAAACAGGGTATACATTTTAGGTATTTGGATCATTGATGCCCTACTGTAGTTAGAATATCTCATTGTCTTGATTGAATGTGTCGGCACTTGACGAGGTGATATGGTCAGTACCACGTTTTGGCAATGTGTTCGTCCACTCAATTGCGACTTTAAACCAGTACGTGCCATCATTTATAGTTTATGCAAAGAATCACTCGAAATTAATATCGTTGTCTCCAACTGATTTGAACCAGGGACCTTCGACTTACGAGGTGAATACTCTAGCTACCATACCACATGAGCTACTTCGTTGCCTTTTTGCCCTAGCAAAAGTTGAAAAGCTGAAGGTAATAGTTTTGCTACGATTTGCATCAAATTTCCAGGAAAGGTAAATCAGTTTAAAGTCTTGGCAAATTTAATTTAGCGGCTGAATTTGCCCACCGAAAACAAAATGATGGTCATACTTGACTTCTTCTTTAGAAGAAGTTGTGTAAGCAGGAGAGTGCTTCTATCAGAAGGGCTTTATAAACATCCCATTATTTGAAATAAGTTTTCTGATGGTATAAATTGAAGCCTTGAATCCACGTCCGCTACTTGCATAAGAAATAATTCAAATTTATATAAAAGATGCAAAGTTTCTTTCATAATGACATAATAAGCGCCATTTTGTTCCAGCTTAAATAATTTTTCTGCATACTTAATCAATTGAACATATTCACATTAAACACTTTTCCTTAAGTTTTCATGAAAACCCGAAGAAAATTAGATTACCTTAGTTGACTTGAAATATGTAGAAACCACTCAAACGTGTTGTTATTGTTGTAATTCCATGCAATTGAAATGGGCCTAATTCACTTAACTATGATCTGATTACTATAAAATTTTGCAAGGACGACTTTCTTATATTTATCTAATCTTTGAAGGGTACCTTTTAGATTTTATGGAAGAAAAGATAAAATATACAGATCATACTATTATTAACATTGTTGAGTGAATCTCGATTTCTGAGGCATTTGTTGCCCTTGTACTCATAAAGACACACTTTTGTGATTTTTGTCAGATTTTTCCGCTCAAAAGTGTCCGATTCCGCAGCGAAGTCAAAGAGCGCTTAGATACTGTTTACAATGGCTCTGCTTCTGCAAAAGCGACCGTGAAAAATTGATTTAACGAGTTTCAACGGGGTCGCACGTACGTTTTTGATGAACTACGCCCAGGTGCCCCGAAAAGAGTTTTAGTCACCTTTTAAGGCGTCTGCAGATTGCTATTTCATGCCAAGTGCGTAGAATTGTTGGGACCCACTGTTGATGCAATCATGAAAAAGGATACCGGTGTCTACTGGTATTGCCAAACTTCATAAGGCAAAATCAACTGTGTACACAATTTAATCCTCTATGTTTAAGCTTAAAGAGTAGGAGTAGTAATGTGGAGGAGGAAATAATACAACTTTCTTCAACTGACGACATTGCAAAACAGTCGATATTATTGCTTACGGTGCTTCTCAACCGCAGCCTGCCGAATCCTTTACCGTTATGTGACTCATATGATAATATAGATCCTCCAGAGTCTAACAGCAATTTAAAACCGCCGATTGCTGCATGCGTACGACGAGAAGCATATCAAAACAACCTGTTAGACAGGGAAAGACTCAATTTACATCGGACTTTAATCGTATAATTCATACGAGCAGCAACAAAACGATGGTAAATACTCCTAGCGTCAACAACCTTGTGAAGAATAATCTTCTGCAGCTTGCGAATCACAGCCATGCTCAACACTCTGCAGGAAGCCCATCTTTCAGGAGTCTTACATACGAAAATAACAGTGGTTTAGCTAATGTTATACCCTCAATCAGGATCGCCTGTCCACCGTTATCGCTCTTTGTCTCCCGTGTAGCTTCGGACACTTCTGCCAAAGAATTAAAATTATACATTACTGCTAGACTAGGTCGTTCTCCACAGTTTTTGGACTTTATTAAATTAACGAGTGACGAACGTCCCAATCATATTGTTGGCTCTTTGAAATTAACAGTTCCGGCAAACTTATCATTCTTATTTAATCTAGACTTCTGGTCTCCTGGTATTTTAATAAAACGGTTTGAGCAGACTCCGCGAAAAAATTTTCGTCCATTAGGCAAGTCTCAACATAAAGATTAAATCGCCTTGATTTGTTATTCTCTCTGAATTTCTTTTATCAAAATGTCCGCGATTTGAGGACCAAGCAAAAAAATCTGTCACCTCGAAAATGTCTCTATCTGCATTGGTTTTTGAGATAAAGCGGTGGCTGATGTAGCTTAAGGCTTAAGCCACATCACTAAATTTTCCGGAGAAAGGGGTTTTCGATTGAACAAAACGATGCATTATAAAATGAGGAAGGAGGAGTTGACATCAGAACAAGCAGAAGAGCACTTTGCCAGCAAGATCTTCAGCTCTTCGGTTAAGGAAATGTAGGCTTAGTACTATCGGACCGCCCTGGTCTATTCAAATGGTCAAAAATGTTGTATGTGTCCTTTTTTTTAATTTTTAAACAGACACTCTAGATTAATTGATTGATTAAACCATATGTTATTTATATAGAAATATGACTTCAGTTAATTGGGGCACTCATTGTGTTATCTCAACTATATTGAATCAATTTCATGGCGAAATTTGCTGTATTTGACTTACTTAACTTTGGACGGATTGCAGCACATACAGAACAAATTTCTGATCAATACAAACTTAGATGCCCAAATCTCTTTGAATTCAGTGTCAAAACCATCCTACATAACTCTAGCATACCTTCTGCCGCAAATGCATTGGCAAACATACTCGTAGTAAACATTTTAAATTGAAACTCTTAATACTTTCAACTTTTCTTTCAACTCTAAATTCAATCCAGTCAAGCGGCATTCAATAAGTTTTAGCATCTTAAATTTTCACAAAGCTTTTTAAGAATTTCATAGGAAAATCTGATATAACGTAGTATTTAACACATAACCGAAAGGCTCCAAAAACTGCTCTCAATCGAATTTTCAAGTGTAATACTATAAAAAGCTTCTGAGATACATGTAGGTATTTATTTAATAACTTCAAAGCCGTGTATCTTGCTATAAAAATGTATGCTTATCTTGATTGTATCAAACCATCTAAAATGTTTCCTTCTTTATCATCTTCTTATCAAAAAGGAGCAGATCTCCTTCAGCATATAAATCAATCCTATCGCAAATAGGATTCCTTACAAAACTTCAAGACCAAAAGACAACTTTCTGTCAAAACCTCCAAGTCATGACAGCAAAGATTTATGATTATCCTTGGTTGTAGGAAAAGGCTCAAATGTTTTACTGTCTGTTATCTGACGAGGTAAATAAAAGATTCTTTTGTTTCAAGCAAATACCACAGCATATCCTTCGTGTCATACACGTTTGATTTACAGCCAATCATTACATTCAGGTGATTTGCTGAGATTTCCTGGTGAATCCTACCACTCATTCTCCGCAAATATGCGCAGCATCAATCACGAAACTTGTAACGTTCTCGCCGTCAAACAAACGTCCTTTCATATACCTCGTCGGTAGCCGTAAGCTATAATAATTAAGAACTAAGAGAAAGGAAATATTGTCAGCGTCAACCATAATTGGATTGAAGCTTCGTTAATAAATGCCAGCATTACATGACACAACAGAGCTCGTACAGCTCGGTTTGCCTATTGTGTCCCAGCAGATGTGGCATCACAGGATAGATGTCTTCCCGTTCCTTGCGTTACTGCCTCGACAATATTAGCTTGTTTTGTCCTTTGCTCGTGGGATTACTTTATCCGTTCAAGTCCTTGTCGCCAATTATCAATCAAAAACCTTAAACTGATTGATGGCGTTTAGGGACTCCCACTGTTCTCTCCAGTGCTAATAGGCCTATGCATTGTTATCTTTGCCTGTCTTTAGAGCACAGTTGGATGTCCTTTTGCTCGTGGTGCTTGTTTGTTGGGTAGTAAAAGCTTTAGCTCTAATAAATTTTAAATTTGTTGAGATGAGCCTCCAGTTACTTTTCTTTATGCGAGAGGAACAAGTTAAAAAGACAGAACTACGCTCACATCAGAAGGGTTTTGTACCCAACTCAATTCAAATTTTAATGGCATTTGAGACAAATAGATACTAGATTTCCAAGAAAAACCACTTTTTTCCATTTCAATCTGTCGCAATTTTTTCGCGATATTAGTAATATCATTGGTTGAATGGAATCTTAAAGATACTTTTGTTAGTTATCTTATCTGAAAATTTAGAGATCTTACAAAAAGTTTAGTAACCATTTTCACTGCAATAAGATAAATTTCAAATGGTTATAGCTTTTGTAGAAAATATTCAATTTTATTGAAACTAACAAAATAGAGAGGATTTTCAATTTTTAATCAATGAATTTAAGGGTCATATGTTAAAACATGTATTCAATTCTTACACTCCGATTTCATCTCTTCATTCACATACTTTATTAATATTTTCACTCTAGTAGATCTGAATGTATAAGTTTGCTTCGCAAATTTTTTCGCTCGGGTCGCTTATTCCTCGCCCAGGCACAACAAATGCCGGCGCATGGAATTGTAGAAAGAATATTTAGTACCGTGGTAGGAGATTTGTGATTTCGTCGCGTTGAGGTAATTTCTTCGAAACGGCGCAAAGTGTTGTCTACTCGGCGCATCTGGAAGCGCTATCTCGTGATAACTGCCCACAGAGGGAATGCGGGTCGACAAGAGCACTCTTGGAGGCTAGCATTCTTTGGGGAGCGCCACCCCATGGACCCGAGGATATGGGGGGCGCCGTGAGGTTCCCTCCAGGGATGACAGGTAACGACTCTGATTGGATCTGGACTACGCTTTGGACAACGAACTAGAATTGATGCTTTCGGCTGGCGGATGTGATGGTTTGGACCTAGTTGCTTCGCACAGTAGTGCCGAGGTGTAACTCGTGTGTGAACGGCTCCAATTCAACTATCATATCGTCTCCGTCCCGGTAAAACCTTGGCAGGCCTCGGAGTACGTTCGAAGTTCGCACCGTCGGGTTGGTGGTGTAGGTTCTGTTGAGACAAACTCCCGATTAGCGCTGGTCTGGCTCTTAGCACTTGCCCCCATAAGGGCTTGTGCCAACCCACGCATGGCCTCCCTGCTCTGCAATGATAACCACGGGGCCAAAAAGGCGATAGCACACATGAACGGAGAAAGCAGCTCCGAGGGGGGACCCGACAAAACTGGAGCAACCAAAATCAAAAGACCAAAAAAATCCAAAATAAGAAACAAAACATAATAACAACGATGGCGCAACCAGCAGTTGCAGCCACGATGTTAACAATACATCGATAGCGGTATCAACCATGACAAAAACGAAGAATAACACAATGACAGTGAAGGCAGATGAAAAACTGAGATCAGCAGAAAGTCTGGTTCAGACTGAGATTCCTGCGGCGTTCGGGCGCAGCAAAAAAATTATGCGAACGCCAGAGTGTCCTATTAAGGAAAAGCGGGAAACTCTGTAAGACGCTTCAAATGTTCGAGCGGTGGAGGATAATATGGAGAGCATCGAAAATTAGATTGTCACTGCTGCGATCGTTACCGAGCCGACCGATGCAGGGGTCGCAAATCCCGACATAGCAAAGAAACATCCTAAAGCCAACGAGAAGATTACGGCACGAAAAGCAACGAGTGACCTGACACCAAGTTATTGCACCGCCAACGTCAAAAATGTGGCGGATGAACTGCATTCGAAAGCGGAACGCGATAACCTCTCCCAAGGATGGTTGCAAAGTACGATTGCCGCCCAGCAATATGAAGAAGAAAGGCTACTCCGAAAAGTCAGAGATGTTCTGAAAAGAATACAATCTGCATGCGAAAGGTCAGCAAAGCAGTAAAGGTTGGGCTCCTTGAACTAAAAGAGCTCCTAGGTTGCATAGAGCGCTATCGGAGGAGCTGGTTAAGGGCCAAAGACGAACTGAAGGCTAAGAGGCGACATGCCGATAGCTCCAAGTCAAGAAAAGAATGGCGTCTAGCCCAATCGAAGGAGATCAGGATAAAAGAAGGAAGGAAGAGGCACTTGATGGGTGTGGAGCACCAGATCACGGGTTCCAGACAGTGCTTACAAAAGGAGCGAAGAAAGCCGCAAAGAAATTTCTTCAAAAAAAGCCAGAAAGTAAAGTTCGCACGGACGTCCAATCAGGAAAACGACCTGATGCAAAACAGGAGAGGCAGAAGCCCCGACGAAGACCCCGGCAGCTTGCAAAGCCCCAAGATGGCCGATCCTACGCGGAGGACTGCAGGACATCAGGGGAAACATAAAACCCGAAGATACCAATACTACCATTAAAGTAGTACGACCAACGCGGTCGGGCCACAGACTGGTCGAATTCGGAGCAAAGGCCGGTAATAAGGAAGCATTCTGCGACGCAGTAAAAATAAAGTCCTCGGCAAAAGCGCAAATTTAGCCCCGCTCAAACCGATGGCAACGATCGAAATACGAGACATTGACTGCGTCACTGAACTGGCCGAGGTAGCGTAGGCCATCAAAAGGAAATTCTCTGGCGTGGGAAGGATCAAAGTGAGACTGACACCAGAAAACAACAGGGGACAACGCATGGCCATAGTTGACTTGACCGAAAAGGATGCCGGACAATTCCTGAACAAGGGCAAAGTACGAATAGGGTGTGTTGTCTGTAGGATACGGCAAAGAGCAACGCTTTTTCAATATTTCAAATGCCTTGGTTATAGTCACGCCACACAAGTATGCAAAGGAGTGGGGACATAAAAGAAAAGAGTGTACGAAGGAGGCATACTGTATTCTTTGCAAGGACGCTAATCCAAAACCTTATTTTGGCCACGTCTTAGGATCAGGAAAATGCCCTAGCCAAGGCAAAACCAGAACTCCGATGACCAGCATCCTGCAGCTTGACCTACACTGCAGTTCAACCACCCAAAATCTGCTGGAGCAGTTTGCGAAGGACACGAAAGCCAACTTCTTGCTGCTGAGTGAGCAACATCATAATAAAAGTCCTGCATTATGGTCTTCTGATGAAACTGGCACTGCCGCCATCTGGGTTCGGAACAATGACTTTCAAGCGGAGAGTAGCGGATGGGGGGATGGTTTCGTGTCAGTTCAGTGCTCAGGGACCTACTTCCTCAGTGTGTATCTAACGCCTAACAAATCGATACCATCTTTCCAAGCCAAGCTTCAGGCTTTGGAGGGCGCTGTCTCGAACGCAGAGGGTAAAGTGCTCGTTGGGGGCGACTTCAACGCTAAAGCAATTGAATGGGGCATACCTCAGACGGATCTGCGGGGAAAACGAATCCTGGAAATGGCGGCCAGGACGGCCCTCGTCGTATTAAACTCCAGAAATACGCTGACTTTCGCCGTATTGGCTGTGAGGGCACCATAGGGGACGTAACACTCACCTCAGAGTCCTTAGTACGGAGGATACACAACTGGAAAGTATTAGAGGACTACTCAGTCAGTGATCATCAGTGCATTCTGCTTGACGTCTCCCGACGTCCGTGCTCTCTGCTTTCTACAACTGGATGGAACATCGGAAGTATGGACGTCAAGAGGTTCGTCGAGGTGCACAGCAGGTGAACCGCTTCAGGGAGCTTCAGGGGGGACGGAAGAACTGGCAGCTCAAGACGTGGTGAACTCTACTATGGGCATCATTACGACTGCTTACCGCGCTTCTATGCCCCGTCGAAAATCTCAGCACGGTGAGTCCCCAGTGTACTGGTGGTCAACTGAAATTGCTGAAAAGCGAAAAGAGTGTCACAAGCTTCGACGTGAGGCTCAACGGGTGCGGAACGACGACGAGGCATGCAACTGGGTGGCAGCATATAAGTCGGCCCGGAAATGCCTTCGCAAACTGATCAACGGTAGCAAGGCTCGCTGCTGGCAAGACCTAGTGGACAATGTTAACAAGGATCCGTAGGGCCTTGGCTACAAGCTGGTCATGGGGAAGCTTGGTGCACTACGGAAGCCTCGTAAACATGATGCGAAAAAGATGGACGCGATAGTGCGGGGACTCTTCCCCACCCATCTCGTCTGCATTGATGCTGTCCATGATAAAACAGCAGTCAAGTGCCCACTTTTCACACAACTGGAACTGGAGGAGGCAGTCCTCTCATTGAAAGTGAGGAAGGCTCCAGGTCCAGATGGTGTTCCCGCTGAGGTGTTGCGGCTCGTCTATCACCATTATCTTGACTTGCTGCTCAGCACATTCAACGCTTGCCTACGGGACAGGGTTTTCCCGGTACGATGGAAGGTGGCGAGGCTCGTCTTGATCAGCAAGGGGAAAGGAAATCCCGAATCGCCGTCTGCATACCACCCGTTATGCATGCTAGACACGGCTAGGAAAGTGCTAAAGAAACTCATCAAGGGAAGACTCACTGACGCAATTCATGCTGCTGGGGACTTATCTCCTCGGCAGTACGGCTTTAGAGCAGGGCGTTCTACCATTGATGCGATTGCAGAGGTGGTGAACGTGGTCGAAAAAGCAGAGGCATATAGTCGCACCAAACGTGGGATCGTCCTGTTGGTGAGACTCGACGTTAGGAACGCCTTCAACTCCACTAGATGGGTGGATATTCTGGACACGCTGGAATATCTAATGCGGCTTTTGAGGAACTACCTAAAGGACCGAAGCCTGCTTTACGATACGACACAGGTTCAACGAAGGATGGAAATTACATTGGGTGTTGCCCAGGGATCTAAGCTTGGTCAAGACCTGTGGAACGTGCCTTACGACGGGCTACTGAGACTTGAGATGCCAGATGAGTCGCACTTGGTCGGCTATGCGGATGATGTTGCAGCTCTGGTCGCTGGACGCACCGTTGAATAAGCGCAACTTAGGCTAGGTATGCAAATGCGCCGAGTGAGGGACTGGATGTCTGCTCACGGGCTCAGTTTAGCATTGGGGGAAAACCAAACTGGTCGACTTGACAAAAAAGAGAATCCCTAGAGTAAGAATGATCAGTATTGGAGACACACAAATTGACTCAAAGCCAGCGGTGAAGTACCTGGGGCTACTGATCGACTCAAAGATGAGTTTCTCTGAGCAAATCAGAGCAACGGCTGAGAAAGCTTCTTCGGGAATATCGGCTCTGAGTCGACTTATGGCCAACGTAAGGGGACCCAGCCCATCAAGAAGACGCCTCTTGATGAGTGCTGTAGGGTTAGTGCTATCGTACAGAGCAAAGGTATGGGGTGACGCTCTCAGCAAAGAGGTATACCGAAAACGTTTGGCACAGGTACAGAGAAGAGGAGTTATGAGGATTGGATCTTCGTATCCGACCGTCTCTGACTCGGCAGTGAGAGTTATTGTAGGAGTGATACCTGTCGCCCTCCTTGCTAGAGAGCACCGTGCTATTTACCTGTGCCGAAACGAGGATGCAAGGGAGATAGTTTTCGGTGAGGAGAGACAGCGCTCGCTCAACGAATGGCAGCAGTCTTGGGTCAGTTGCACGTAGGGAAAGGTGAACCGCGCGCCTCATCCCGGATGTGGGAAGGCATGGTGAGACTGATTTCTGTCTGACCCAGCTTTTAAGCGGGCATGGGTGTTTTCAGTCTTACCTGCACACGATCAGTAAGTCACGGTCCCCCGATTGTCGGTTTTGCCAGGAGAGGAGGACAATGCCTGTCACCCAATTTTAGCGTGTGCAAAATGGGTCAGGCAGCGAAGGAAACTCTACAGGGAGACGTGAGATAATATAGTTGCGGTGATGCTCGAATCGGTTGACAAATGGAACCACGTGGCACATTATGCTCGGGCAGTCCTCAAATATAAAAGGGACTCAAAGCAGCCGGGGGCGCTGGAGCTGGGGGATCACTCTTCTGGCATTTCCTCTTCCCTCTCTCCTCGTGCTAGGAAAGGGATTCTCCAGTTTGAAGGCGCCTCGCGGCGTAACAAAACGAGACCTGGCCCGAAGTAATGTGTCAAACGGTTCCAGGCTGGGTTCTCAGGTTGACCGGGGAGGTGTTCAGTGGGTAGTCCAGTCACGTATGGGAGTCCCACACTCTGTGCATAAATGGCATTCACCTCCCTACCGCAAAAAAAGAAATCTCGTGATAACTACAATACCTGGAAAATCCAGGCCATTCTGGTGAAAAACGACAACTTGGGCTACATAAAAGGCAAAATCTCGGAACCACCAATGCCAGGCACCAGCAGTAAATTAAACGCGTCGCAAAAAGTACATGCGGTCTGACTCGCGCAAAACAGAAAAGCGAAATCGGACATCATTTAAATTTTTTCTCCTTCGGAGTTCAAACAAATTCGTTTTTATGTCACATCAAATTAATTTCGTGACAAAATCTAGTCAATTTTGCTGAAACAACTCACGCAGTATAAAATGGCAGATAGGGAAGATGTGAAAGAGCACCTTGTATCATTTTTTGATATTATAGACAAATTGCATGCGATAGAGGTGGAAATCAATGGCGATCTGCGCTCAATAATCTGGCTATGCAGCTTGCCAAATAGCTTTGAAAATTTCCTATGTGCAATCAAGATACTTTCACAGATATAAATTCTCTGAAAATTAAAATAATCGAAGAGAACAGTGCGATAAACCATCCACACGAAAGTCAAACAGCTACTATGTTCGTAAAGCACCACGCGAACAACAGTAAAGTAAAGAATATGACAAAAGGAAACACTCAACAATACAAGCGAGGCTCAGAGCGGCCACACCCAAGTGTGATTATTATAAAAAGAAAGGGCACACACTTCAACATGCTGGTTCAAGAACAAGAGAAACACGGAAGAAGCGAAATACAAATATCAAACACGCATCCAAAACCAAATGGTGTTTAGGCAGCGGTTGCACGGCACACATATGCAACAACAAGTGAAACGTGAAAATTATCAACAGTGGAATTAGGTTGGCTAGCAATGCTACAGCTCAAGCAAAATCACGCGGAAACGTCATAATCTCTACAAGAGATGGCGAGAAAACTCAAAATAAGAGGCTTGAAGATACGCTTGATGATATAAAAATTTGGCATGAGCAACTTGGCCACATGAATCTATACGATCTAAAAAAAGCCAAAAATGACAATTGGACGCAATTTTATGGAAAATGTGGACCTGCTACGAAATTGTAAGGTATGCGCCGCCGGTTAACCTACGAGGAACCCATTTCCAACTCGCATTCATAGATCACCAGGTATTCTTGGAATTGTACACACAGATCTACAGGTATGCAGCCCTATGCGATCAACTTTCATTGGTGGACGATAAAATCGTTAGTGTGAAGTCTACTTTCTTTGAAATAAAAACGAGGCGGTTTCAAAGTTCATCGAGTATAAAAACTTTGTGAAGACTAAAACAATTGGGAAAATGCAAGCTGTTTAGGGGGACAACGGAATGGAATTTGGCTATTTAACGACCGATTTGATTTTGAAGGATGCTGGAATACAACAAAGTTTATCGACTCCAAATATGCCATACCAGAACAGCGTTGTGGAACACAAAAACCTCACATTTGTAGAATCTGCCCGTTTTATGCTCGCAGGGAAATTGATAGATTTATATGACCGCAAAGAACTGCAGTGATGATCTGCCGCCTCGATAAAAGAGAATGATAGTTTCCACCGAGATTTGGCCTTGTCAATGGACGCGTAAATGCGCTGGTAGGCTAGCACTGCAGTTCCGTGGGGCGGGTTCTTTCCCCAGAACAAGACCCGCAACAACGTTATTTCGCATTCACGAATTAAAACCTGTCAAAATCCCGATCAACTAGTGTTGAGGCCGTGGCAACTTACTAAGGGTTGAACTTGTTAAAGATAGGAACAAACTTGGCCGGGAGGAAACACGCAGACTTTGGAACTGACTTTGTCGTTACCGACAATATTTATGGCGCACAAATAAGGGTAGGGCATCCAGGTGGAAGCGATGCCCCCTCAAACTCTCTCAACGGGATCAAGGTCTAAATGAAGACATGGCCATTTATTTCCCATTTGGGTGAAAAACTCACACAAACATAGTTTGCACGATTATTTCCATCAAATATACGTGGCCAATTTATGTTATAGTACTATGCGATGGAATCAGATAAACTCTATCATAAAAGGGCACGTGAGTGGAAAGCTACTCTACCTGGCAAGAGCCTCTACGAGTATAACACAATAAAAGGGGAGAGCTCACCCGATGGCTAGCTCATTTAAGTTGAGGGGCTTCCCATCGTTGCGGGTTCCATACCCGGTCAGCTTGGATAAAAGGAAAGACTGAAATTGCATTATTCAATTATCTTTTCAATATATTGCAAATTGGCACTGGATCCTGGAATGTCAGATCACTCGATTACCCTGGCGCTGTTAAGGACCTTTTATAACAGGCCAGTCAATATCAATTAAAAATACTGGCAGTCCAGGAAATGAATTGAACTAGAAACGACATTCAAGACATGAGATAGAACACAATATTCAAAAGTGGGAAGCCTACTGGAAAACGAGAATTCGGAGTGGCCTTCATTGTGGATAGGGACTTCAAATCGCACGTTATTGATTTTAAGGCAGTCAATGAACAGTTGTGTGCGATCCGTATAAAAGCGAAAGTCTTTAAAATCTGGCTGATAAATGTTCACGCCCCCACCGAAAAGGATGACGAAGAAATGAAGAAAATGTTCTACAATCACCTGAAAAGACTAGTCGACTCATTGCCTACAAACGACACAAAAATAATTATGGGTGATTTTAACGCTAAGGTTGGCAATGAGCCATCTCATCGGGGAACAACTGGAGGATATAGCCTCCACAATGTAACAAATGACAACGGTCAGCGCCTGATTGACATTGCATGCAGCAGAGATCTAGTCATACGTTCAACTTGCTTCCCACATTGACGCATTCATAAAATGACCTGGGTATCACCAGATCGATCATGTTCCGATTCAATAGACGTTGGGCCTCGAGCATACTCGACCTCCGTACATACCGAGGAGCCAATTGTAACTCAGATCATTACTTGATCAAACTAACCTATCAATGTCGTATGTCAAAGGCATATTCGTTGAAAACCAGCCCGCTACAAAAATTTGACATCGAAAGGCTCCAAACGGCACCTGTGCCCGAAAATTTCACGGAGACCCTCGGTAACCAGCTGGCTCCTATCATATCAGACGCATTGTTGAAGACGAGCAGCGAGCTATTAAGACCGTGGCAGAACAGGCGATCGGACATCAAGCCCGGTGCAAGAGAAATGATTGGTTCGATGATGAGTGCCAGAATGCATTAGACAAAAAGAATCAAGCGTACAAAGAATACGTACGTAAAAAAAACCCGGACGAAGAGAGAACACTATGAAAAACCAGAAGAGTAGCGAATAATAAAATTAGGATCACGAAAAGAAAATACTTTGATGACCAATGGAGAAGTATCAATGTAAGTTTAGCAAACAACAACACAAGACAAGCATACAAAGTACTGAAAAGCCTGAAACGTGGTTACCAGCCCAAAACCATGCTCTGTCGTGATGACATCGGTAACATCATCGCTGATGAAACCAGGATCAAAGAAAGATGGGCATCATATTTCAAGAACTTCCTTAACCCTTAACACAAATATCGGGCTAAAGCAGGGGGATGGGCTGGCCCCATTGCTATTCAGGTTTGCTCTGGAAGAAGTCATAAGGAAGCTACCTGTCGATACGCGAGGTACATTACTATTCAAGTCGAGCCAAATAGTAGCCTATAGGGACTACATAAAAATTCTGTCACTTGACAGCGAAGCAAGACTAATAGGGCTGCAAATTAATGAAAATGAAACAAAGCTCATGACTTAATCAAGGAAAAATACCTCGAGTATACAAAATGTCACAATTGGCAAATACAACATCGAAAATGTGAGTAAATTTGAGTATTTTGGTGTCAAAATAGTGAAAACGGGCAATGAAAGAGACGAAATGCGCCGAATAATACAGCTCACAAATCAAATATTTTATTCAGTATTGATGATCTTGAAGACCACCAGTATACACGGGAAAACAAAGCTTCAAGTATGCAAATCTGTGATAAGATCTGTGTTATGCTATGGGTGTGAAATATGGACCTTAATTCAAGTACCCTTTGAGCGATGGGTCCTGAGGCGAATAATCGGAGCGAATGGGGACCAATGGCGAATTCGATACAACCATGAGCTGTATGAAATTTTTGACGAACCGGAGGTCTCAAGGATTGTCAGACTGCGGAAGCTGCAATGGGCTGGACACATGAATCGTATGAACGAACAACGGATACCCAAGAAGGTATTCTTTGGGAGAACTGAAGGCCGGCGGCCAGTGGGGAAACCGAGGAAACGCTGGTTTGACTCGGTTGACGAAGACAGTTCATCTCTGCTTGGATTTCGGAATTGGATGACGAGGTCAACGGACCGAGACAGTTGGAGGAGTTGTTTGCAGGAAGCGAAGGCCCAAAAGGGGCTGTAGTGCTAAGAAGAAGAAGAAGATTATAAAGACTATCAATACAAAGAAAAAATGTACGTGAAATGTAATAAAAAAGAAACAACATGAATTTATTTTTACAATAAAATAAAATTAAAATTCTATTATTTACCAAAAATTTAAATTTGCGTAACTAAATTTTTCAAATCTGCAGTTGAAATTTCGGAACAGTTTTATGTGGTTTTCGGGCAGTTGGCGAGTGTGACTGCTCGATTACTATATGCTGATCCAAGCCGGACTATCACCATCATTTTGGGCTAAAGCAATCGCTATGGCTAAACCCGTTCGGAATCGATGCGGCACACACGTTCGGAATCGATGCGTCACACAAAGCCTCGAAAAAGGTACCACATTCGAAAACCGACCAGAAAGAAAACCAGACATCAAATACTTCAGAACATTTGGAACCAAAGTTTATGTGCTCGATAAATCTCCAGGAAACTGAAAATTCAATGCCAGAGGTGTTGAAGGAACATTTGTGGGATATTTGATTTCATCAAAAGCATAACGTGTTTGTCACTATGACAACGAGACCACAGTAAACATACCAATGAAACGTGGTCTAGGAAGGCCAAGAATAATCAATACCAAGGGTCATGGCCGTTTCACCAAAATTTACAACCTGGTTCCGGACGACAACCAGAATGCGGAGTTTTGGGAAATTCAAAATAACTCTAGGGAAATCACTGACGTGGAAGACAATAAAGAAGGCCAGATCAACGAAAAGTGGCACGACGTGCAAATCACAATGTTTGCATCCAAAATACCAGTATGCTGTGTCATTTCAGGATCAGACTTGCTTAGATAAAACAACTTATCATCAACGATACACGGGAAATTTTTGATCATCCCGAAACCGGGAAAATCATCGAACGTCAAACCATTCTAAGGAACAAGTTGAACGCTGATGGTACACTAGAACAAAGAAAGGTCCGAGTAGTTAAACAAAGATTCTCTCAATATCCGGGTATAGACTTTGACGATACATTTGCACCAGTTGCGAGACTCAGCTTCCTTCGATTATTTACCGCACTATCAATAGAATCTGGCATGAAGATATTGCAACTTGATGTAACTGCGGCTTAGCTAAATGGTGGCATCGACACACGGATCCATCTGAGCTCTTGAAAAAGATGCTCGAATCGAGGGTGTTGGGAAAAAAGACCGAAACCTCGTTGAGAAGTCTAATTGAATGCTAGACCAATTAAAAACTGGTGAAAAGGTCTGCAAACTTAAGAAAATTCTCTACGATTTGCGCCAGGTTAGCCAATAATGGCATGCAAAACTCAGCGAAACTTGCAGGCCTTTGTATATACGAAGCCCAATAAAAGGAAAAATTCATTCTCGTTTAAGCCGATGACATCTTGATTGCCTCTAAAAATGACACAAAATCGTAGACAGACTGGCCACGAGAATTTGTCTAGATATGTTATTAGAAAGTCCATTGGACCACCGGTAAACGTATTCTAAGATATGTCACTGGAACAACAAATCACGGGCTGTGTTATAAATGACTAACTAAAACCTCATCAGTTACATGGACTTTGACTGGGGAGGGTGCATAAAAGACAGGCGTTCAAATTCGGGTACAGTGTTCATCCTTGCTGGATTGCCTCTTTCTTAGGAATCGCGAAAGCAACGGACGGTTGTGCTGTCATTCACAGAAGCTGAGTACATGGGACCTACAGATGCAACAAAGGAAGCAGCTCACCTCATTGGATTCGTTAAAGAACTTGGATTCAGCGAACTCTCCGATGTAATTATGTACAACGACAATCAAGTTGCCACAAAACTTAATCTCAAACCGAGATTTCACGCTCTATCCAATCACATTGTAATAAACATAAGCAGTCAAGCAGCACTAGGTGATCAGGAGTGGCTGCTCCTGAAGAGATAAGGTGGTCACCCGCTCAAAACTGCTTAATTTGTTGTTTCACTAGCTTATAGTAAACTACATCCGTCAAGTTTCCATCCTTTAGGCAGAGATGAGTGGTTCACTTCAGCCACTTTAAGATCGTTAGGTTTGGCATTCCCCTTGTAATGCAACGACCTTCTTCGGAGAAAGTAACGGTTGCTTTTTGTAAAATGTTTGCATTTGTCTCAAGCCTTCGTATCCGCCAACTTTAACGAGACAAAAAATGTTGAATTACTGAAGTAGTTTAATTGATACAAAATAGAATATTTCAAAAGATAATATAATAAAAATTGATTGGTACGTCTCATAGAGTAGAGTACGCATGGTAATTAATTTTTAAGTGTAGCTTCATGGCTCGACCAGAATCTGCCTCATAAGATCTCACAAATGCTAGTCGTCAAGCCCGCGTACGCAGTCGTTAAGCGAAGCTAGTAAGCTGAGCTCGGTGTTGTTGATAGCTTGCTGACACTTGTGCCAGGTAATCGGCACCCATGGCCTACATATTTGAAAAAAAAAATTCATTACAATGGCGCCCAACGTGGGGCCTGAAGGGGAAACACCACTCTCCTTTGAGTTCTTACATTTTTAATTTTGCTGCCGGCAGACAAATCGATTCAATTTTTAATGTTGTCCTCACCAGTTGATATTAATGTAGCATACTTCGGAGGGTTCCGTAAAGTAAAGATAGAGTCAACGATAAACTTTCTTTTGGTGTGTGTTGTTTGTTTTTTGGAGAGTAAGGTCTATAACATCCTGTGGAATCCTTCGTTCATGGTGAGCCAGCCGCCTGAACATGCCGATGATATTTTAAAGCATTATATCCTTTAATGTTGCCAAAAGAAAGGTTTGTACGTTTTTATACAGTTTGAAGTCAGATAGTTCTAATTTTGAACAAACTGATGGTGCCTAAGATTTTCAAATTTACTGCTTGGAATCGCATCCGTTTTTACTGGGAGCTAATCTGACAAGTTGGTCTATACTAGCAGTCATCAAGACAAACTCCGGAGACAGGGAAGTTGGTAAATATTTGAAAAAGTCCCTACATCCAAACCAGCAGAGTAGTATTGGGGTATTACCTGGACTGAGGGATAAAGAACAAAATCAATTTTTTTTTTTTGAATTTTGAGAAAGAACAATACCAGTTTTTTTTAAATTTTGAGAATAACTGGCGACTTTTGGCCGCATACAATTTTTAAAGTACCAGTAAGAATTCTGTTAATGGACAATTTTAAATGTAGTTTTGCATTAGTTGGGATTGCTAACTATTTCAGTTGGTGGTAAATTATCAGTGATTTAATTATCAATATCACGACACCCTCGATTATTGATTGAAACCAAAAGAAAATGTATCCATTTATTCATCTTTGTATCACAAATTATACAATTTCACTATATGATAGATTAACAAATAACTTCTAGGATATTGAGTAACAATACAATTCTATATACTTGTGAACATCGCAGCAGCCAAGCTCGACAAAAAACTCCCGCCACAAAATTAAACAACTTGAAACATCCACACAATAGCTTCTCACTCATACATTGCTCAGTTATACAAGCTAAGACCCGCGAATACATAGTGAGTTGTCCGTAAGATGTAGCGTCCTACACACTATCCAAACTCGCGGCATACTACATATACTTCATCCAATTATGCATCAATATGCTCGCAGAAAGGACTACCAAGCCAGCTTTTATAATTTTTTTGAGCGTTGGTTATTCTTAATATTATGTTTCATTCTTGAACAAGTTCATATCTAATCCTATTAAAGAAAACTCTTAGCATAAGTAAGCAAATAACAATATATATATATATATATATATATATATATATATATATATATATATATATATATATATATATGTATATATATATATATATATATATATATATATATGTATATATATATACATATATATATATATATATATATATATATATATATATATATATGTATATATATATATATATATGTATATATATAAATATATATATATATATACATATTTATATATATATATATACATATATATACAAACATACATATATATATATATATATATATATATATATATATATATATATATATATATATATATATATATTGTTACATGTACAAATAATTCTGCGAGCTACTGTCGCAATTGTTTTCACAACAATGAAGAACACGAATTCACTCGAAACCCCGAGAACCCAACAAGCATGATCAACATCTGCAAGTGACGTCACTCCATTCATTAATTTTCTCGGTAGAACATTCGCCAATAAACGAGAAATGGGTGAATAGGTAGAGACCCTATATAAAGGCGAGCTGAATGAATGGGGGATCATCATTCATTCGACCGCGATAAGAACTGCGAAAGTGTGTAGAAGTGTGTTTCGTAATAGTGAAGTGATTTAGAAGACAATTGCGATAAGAAATTTATGGACAAGTGTTAGATTTTATTTTAATAGTGAAAATTAAAATTAGTGAAAGTGTTAAACTGATTATTGTGCATTTTCTTGAATTGAATAAACACTTTTAACTTAAATTAAAAGACATTGCGTTTTCACTTTCCCGGAACATTAAAATTATTGGCCGCGAACCAATAACACGCGACAATATATATATATATATATATATATATATATATATATATATATATATATATATATATATATATATATATATATATATATATATATATTGTCGCGTGTTTTGGTTCGCGGCCAATAATTTAAATGTTCCGGGAACTGTCTTTTAAAATTAATGTCTGTTAAAATTAAGTTTAAAGAGTTTATTTTACTAAAAATGCACAATCATAAATTCAACTATTTCACAAAAGTTAATTAAAATCTAACTTTCACTTGTCAATTAATTCCTCTTACAACTATCTTCACTTCACAAACAATATCACATTTTATTCGCACTCCACACTGTCGCAGTTTTCACGATTGCGGTTTTAACAACTCCCCCATTCATTCAGCTCGCCCTTAAATAGGGTCTCTAGTCATTCAATCCATTTCTTTTACATTGGTAAACTAGCTGGAATATTCGAGCAGCTTAATGAATGGGCAGTGATGTTGATCATGCATGGCGGGTTTTCGAGTACATTAGTTTGTTGATGTTCTTAATGGTTGTGAAAAAAATTGCGACAGCAGCTCGCAGAATTATTCGTACATGTAACACTGCCCCCACCTCAGTTCTTTTCGCCCGGAAAAGATGTGTCGCCAGTTGAAGTCAATTCTCCCTGGATGTAATATGGGGCAAAACGGTCCAGGTGCACGATTTTCAGTTTGGCTCTTGGCTTACGATGTTCCAGTATTCGGTGTACGACATCGTTGATGCGCTTTGTAACTCGGTATGGTCCCTCCCAATTATGTTGCAAATTTGGAGACCTACCCTTTCGCCGTTGTGGGTTATACAGCCACACTAAGTCATCTTGCTGGAAGCCAGTGGAGTTCGCCTTTAGATCATACCTGGTCTTCATGCGGTCAGTAGCCGATTCAAGGTGTTTTCGCACTGTCCGATGTATCTGGTTCAACCGTTGTCTTAGCTCACTTGCGTACTCCGACATCGTTTGGAGCTTCTCAGGGGATGTTCCGAACTTTATATCAGCTGGCAAACGAAAAGTCTTTCCAAAAATGACTTTGGCTGGGGCTTGGCCCATCAATGCATATTCGGTAGCTCTGTACGCCATCGAAAATAGTAGGATATGCTGGTCCCAGTCCCTTTAGTTCTCATCAACTATCTTGGCCAGATGTTTATTGAGCGTGCCGTTAAAACGTTCGACCATTCCATCGGATTGGGGATACAGCGGTGTTGGCATCGTTTTCCGTATTCCCAGTAGTTCGCACATTTCACCAAAAACTATTAACTCAAAGTTTCGGCCTTGATCCGAATGTAGTTCGCAAGGTACGCCGTACCTACTGACCCAATTTAATACTAGCTGTTCGGCTACAGTAGTTTCTTCCTGGTTGGGAATGGGGTAGACCTCGGGCCACTTGCTGTAATAATTGGCCACAACCAGCGTGTATCGATTGCCCCAATCGGATTTGGGAAGGGTCCTGCGATGTCAACAGCAATCCTTTCGAATGGCACGCCTATGTTATAGGTTTGCATTTGTCCCCTCAGTCGTCGCTTTGGACCTTTGACGGAAGCGCAAATCGTGCATCGACGGCACAAGTCCTCTACGTCTTCTCGAGATGGAGCCAGTAAAACCTTTCCCGAAATTTCGCTAAGATCTTGCTAACACCAAGGTGGCCTCCCAAAGATCCTTCGTATATGTCCTTAACCACATCGTGGATTCGGCTTTTGGGAAGTATAGTTTGCATCCTATAGGAGCTGCCATCCACCGCTTCCCATGTCCGCTTGAGTACGCCACCTTCCACCTGAAGGGGGTTCCATTGTGCCCAATAGCTTTTCAGGGTTGCGCCATGCATTGTAACGTCTTTCCACTCAGGTCGCTCAGTTGTCTCCTTCCATACGAGCAATGGTCTGATGTATTCGTTTCGAATCTCCTCCGGTGACCAACCTTCATCGAATCCGGCCGTTATCAATCGCAGATCAACGGGTGTTTCCTGGACATGGATAACAAGATAGGGCGTCAGCATTTCCATGAACTCCGGCCTTCCGATGAACAATTTCGTAGTCGTATGACTGCAATCTTTCGATCCATCTCGCAACTTGTCCCTCTCAGTGATGCATGGTCCGTTCGAAGAACAAATTTCTGGCCATATAGATACTTGTGGAACTGCTTGGTGGCTTCTATTATAGCCAATAGCTCCTTCCTGGTCACGCAGTAGCTCCTCTCACTTTTTGAAAGAACTCAACTGTAATACGAGAGGACTCTTTCTTCGCCATTGATCTGCTGGGAGAGTACAGCTCCAATACCGCCGCTGCTCGCATCGGTGTCAACTACAAACGTTTTTCCTGGTTTGGGATGGCAGCACCGGTGATTCACACAGCTTCTCCTCCAGGGTCTCAGAGGCTGTTTGGCATTGTTCATTCCAGACATATGGACGATTTTTCTCGGTTAGCTGATGGAGACACTTACCTATTTTGGCAAAGTCTTTGACGAATCTTCGATAGTAGGTTGCCAGACCCAGAAAACTTCGTAGTTGGTGCTTGTTGTTTGGTGCTGGCCAGCTTTTCACGGCGTCAATTTTCTCAGGGTCTGTTTAGACCCCTTTTGCTGATACGACGTGTCCCAGGTATTTTACTTCAGCTGCAAAAAGGGTACACTTGTCGCGACTAAGTTTCAAATTTGCCAGTCACAATCGGGAGAACACTTCTTCTAAGTTCCGCACATGCTCTTCGAACTTTCTCCCGATGACGATGATGTCATCTTGGTACACCAAGCACGTTCTCCAGGTTAGACTACATAGCACGTATTCTATCAAGCGTTCGAAAGTGGCTGGGAGCATTGCAGAGCCCAAATGGCGTCACCACAAATCACCACAATCCGGTCCCAACTGAAAATGCGGTCTTCTCTCGGTCCTTCTTGTCAATTTCTACCTGCCAGTAGCCACTCTTGAGATTGAGTGGAGAAAACCATTTTGCATCGGATAAAGTGTCCATAATATCATCGATGCGTGGGAGCGGGTAACTATCCTTCTTAGTGACGTCGTTAAGCTGCCTATAGTGGACACAAAAACGGTTGCTACCATCCTTTTTCTTTACTAGAACTACAGGCGCGGCCCATGGACTGACAGAGGGTTCAATAATACCTTGTTTTTCCATGCCCGAGATCAGCGCGCTTACTTCTGCTTGTTTGGCTATAGGGAGACGTCTTGGTGCTTGTCGAATCGGCTTGGCTCCCTGTGTATCTATGACTTGAGTTACCAGACTCGTTCGGCCTTGGTCATCCGGACTTGTTGAGAAGATGTCACTGTATTTGGTGACCAGATCAGAGGCTCGGTTGAATACCTGCACTGGAAATTTGTCGTGCTTCAATATTGCAGACGTGGATTCTCTGGCTTTGTCTGTATCTTGTCTCCTTTTCTAATGATGGTCGTGAGTGGCTTCCGAAGAGATGATGGTGGAAACAGGCTGGCAGCTTCCGATGACTTCTCCCGCTTTGATGCTCGTGGTTGAGTCGGCAGTGTTAAGGACTCTACACGGCATGTGTTCGTTTCTTATAGATCTTACAAAGCATCATCCTGCAATCAAACTGCGCAATGCGGACGTCTTCGTTGGCTCTATCAGATAAGATTGGTGGTCTCCAGAATCACCATCAAGCTTGGCCCATACAATGCTTTCGGAAGAATTCGGTACATCAGTGTCAGTACATACTACTACATTCATCTTGGGAATTCGCACGCTGGGACCCTCCATCAATACCTCGACATTCTGCCATTTCAAAACCCGTTTGCCCAAATCCAACGTGATTCCATGTGGTCGCAGAAAATCCATTCCGAGAATGCAGTCATCCATAATGCTCGCGACCAGAAAATTATGTCGGAACGCAAGGTTTCCCAACTGTATCGGGAGATTAATCTCTCCATGAACAGGTGCAGTTTCTCCCGTAGCTGTCGGTAGTGAGAAAATTCTGCTCTTGTGAAGTAGTTGTTGCCTCACATGGTCTAGTCGGATAATCGATCGGGTTGCACCAGGTTCGATCGTTCTGGTGCAATGTTCTCCGTCTACTTGACCCGGAAGGCATATGACCGCTTCTGCACGATGTAGTCTTGATACGGTGATGGCGGTGCTGTGGACGTCGGTCCTCTTAGCCAACTTCTGCCCCACGAAGTTGGCTCTTATATGTTTCCCGACCCCTCTGTTTGAAGGGCTTCTATTCTGGGCTCCTGACTCGGTCTGGATCTCCTCCTAGCTGCACACCCTGGACAAAAGTTCGGTTTTCTTTGCTTATTGCAGTGTCTTTGCAGGTGCTCCTTCTCTCCGCAGTTCCAGTATCTAGGCGCACCATTTACCTGCAGGTCTCACTCGATTTCCACGCGCTCACACCTGCACTCGTCTGTCACTACCTCGCGAGACCGGGCAGTGGTACGGCTCACATTTTTCGTTGCCTCAAAGTTCAGATTATAAGCCAATGCGTGCCTAACCGTTTACTTTTGAGCTGAATGCAGAGCTTGTTGCAATTCCTGGTCTAAGCTTAAAGTGCCAATCGCTCAATGTCTTGCGCTAGCTGCTGTAAAGTTTCGCCAGACTTCTGCATCCGATACCGTAGCTGTGTCCGATAAATCTGCTTTAGATGATCGTCTCCATAACGCATGTCCAGCGCATTCATTATAGCAGCCGGATTTGAGTGTAACTCAACGGGGAACGTCTGCAAAATCTCGGCAGCCGGGCCTCTTAGAGCAAAAATTAGTGTAGTTGCTCGTTCCGGCTCATTCCAGTGATTTACCATAGCGGCAGCTTCAAACTGGCTTTTGTAAATACTCCAAACCGTTTGCCCATCGAATATTGGTGCTTGCACATTTCTCGATGTACTTTGCTTTGCAGTTGTAAGCGGGGCTGGTGAGGTGGTTACTACTGCCTTTGCTGCTTCCAATTCCTTTTTCACTTTTTCCATCTCATTGTTGATTCTCTCCTCGACCTGGCTGACCTTTTCCTCGACCTGGTAAACCTTTTCCTCGACGCATCTAATTTGCTTGTTCAAACTACCGAGCTCCGCTTTTATTTCGGTTGACTGTTTTTGGAAATCTGCCTTGACTTCGATCGCTTGTTGGTCCAGCTTCACTGATTATTCTTCCAGCTTCTGTGTGATGTCTGCCTTGATTTCGAATGCTTGTTGTCGCTGCTCTTGCTGCATCATCATCAACATTTGCATTACCGCATTTTCTGGTTCCTTTGATTTTGGTTTTCTGCTTCTTCACCTTCTACGCCTTCTCCTGCATCTGAGGGCTCACCCGAATAAATATATCCGCCTTTTCACTCGATCACGTCACGCAAGCGCGCAATCAGTATGGCCTTTGTACCTTGTGTAGCCAGATTTCGCTGTTTCAACTCCTCCTTAAGTTCCGATATGGTCAATTGATTAATTTTTAGATGTAAGTTTTCTGGCATTTTTATTGTTTCGGCTATTTTCCACCAGTTTCCACGTTAATTTTCACTATTGTGCACTTTAAAAATGTCTAAACGTTTTCACTTTCGAAGTTTTTTCTCACTTCTCGACACCACTCTCGCGTGTTATGGTTCGCGGCCAATAATTTTAATGTTCTGGGAAAGTGAAAACGCAATGTCTTTTAAATTAAATTAAAAGAGTTCACGACTTGTCTATTAATTTTTATTTCAACCAATATCGCTCTTAATTCGCACTCCACACTATCGCAGTTTACTATATCGCGGTTCTAATGAATCCCCCCATTCATTCAGCTCGGCTTTATATAGGGTCTCTAGTCATTCAATTCATTTCTCGTACATTGGTGAATTACCAGGAATATTCGAGCAGCTTATTGAATGGGGCAGTGACTCACTTTCAGATGTTGATCATGGTTGGTGGATTTTCGAGTACATTCGCTTGTTGGTAATTATGTTCTTAATGGTTGTGAAAACAATTGCGACAGTAGCTCGCAAAATTATTCGTGCATGTAACAATAGATAGTTACATGCAATGCAATAGTTTTTAAGACTTACCAAGTAATTTATATACATATATATATATATATATATATATATATATATATATATATATATATATATATATATATATATATATATATATACCTATATACCTATATATATATATATATATATATATATATATATATATATATATATACATATTTATATATATATATACATATATATATATATATACATATATATATATATATATATATATATATATATATATATATATATATATATATATGTGTATATATATATATATATATATATATATATATATATATATATATATATATATATATATATAAATTACTTGGTAAGTCGAAAAACTATTGGCCATTTTTGTAAGTTTTCAATTGAATATTTCTTTTATTAAAATGGATTTTATTTAAGTACATAATGTCCATTATTATCTATGACCTTTTGCAATTTTTGGGTAGAGCCATAAGCTCATCTGTGTAGAACTTCTTTAGTTTATCGACGAAAAACTTGCCCAAGTGATTTTCACTGTCCCTTTTTGAAGTGAATTTCTTTTTATTGAGGAAGTTTTGCAGAAACCGAAACAAATGGTAGTCTGATGGTGCAAGGTGGATGCATCCAAACTTCCAAGCCAAGCTGTGTCAATTTTTGCCGTGTCATCAAAGATGTTTGTGTTTTGGCATTGTCATGATGGAAGACAACGCCTCTTCTATTGATTTATTCTGGCTGGTTTTTTGGATTGCTTGTTGCAATCTGGTTAATTACTGACAGCACAGAGCCAAACTGGGTTTTTGGCTAGGTTCTAGTACCTCATGATAAACAATTTTCTTCAAATCCCACCATGCACACAGCATAACCTTATTTGGTGTCAATCCTGGCTTTGAAGTCATTTGTGATGATTGACCTTTTTTCGACCATGATCTTTTTCGAACGACATTCTCGTCTCTTACCCATTTTTCATTGTCCGTAATGGTTTGCTTTAAAAATAGTTCGATTTCGTTGCGTTTGATTAGCATTTCGCAAATGGATATTCGGTCGATCAAATTTTTTTGTGTTAATTCATGCGGCATCCGAATGTTGGGCTTCTTTGTGTATCCAGCCTTAGGTTAAATGGTTCAAAACTGTTTGGTGATGAATATTCAGTTCTTTAGCAATGTTACGGCTGCTAATCTGTCGGTCTACTCCAAATTTTTATAAGACTTCACCGACTTTTTCAGTGAGTGGTCGACCTGAGCGACGTGCATCTTTGACATCAAAATTTCCAGAATTAAAGTGAGCTAACGATCTCCTGGCTACGGCTTTTGATAAAGTATCTTCACCGTAGACATAACAAATTTTTTCACGAGCTAGCGATGCATTCTCACCTTGATTGAAGTGATATTGTAAAACGAATTTTTTCAGAAATTTCATACTTTCCCTTTCATGCCTTTGCTGCGGCCAGATTTTTTAACCGATTTGCAATATTTGTATATTGTGTGTAGATTAGCGGCTGAACTTTCCAAAAAAATATAAATTTATGTTAGTTGGAAAAGATTACGGCCAATTTTTGTGCAGTACGCAGTACTTTGCGTAAGAACACTGCGCTTTATGTGGGTGTAAACAGGAGTACGGCGAAAAAACAAACTTGTCTCCATCAAAAGCCATGTGCAATATAGAATTTTTTCTCATTGCTAATAAGTGATACATGAGTGTAAATAAACAAATCAAAACAAAAGTTATTTTTCTGAGTGGTCTAATAAGCGAGAAAGTAAAGTTTTAGGGGGCAGGTTTTGGGAACTTTTTCCATTTATGGCAGAATTGTGCCTAGATGTTCCAACCAATTTGCAGCATTTTAGTCTTTACGGATAGATCAGCGTCAGAGTTTTCCATAAAGTATAAATTTATGGTACGTCGGAAAAGTTTAAGGGCGGTAACCCAAGCTAGTGTTTTGGTGGCCGGAAAATATTTTGGGCAAATTATATAGCATGTAGGAGGCGGAGCAATGGCTGTTTATAGAACACGTGCATTTTTCGTGCTTGTTTCCAGGTTTGATCGCTTACTGTGCCCGCAATTTCTATCTGATTGTTACAATATTGGAGTCATCTTGCAGTTGCTCTCAGGTAGTTTCCGCCATATATCAATATATAATTTTTATGACGTTAATAAGGCATAAACATGGATTTTCCGAAAGCAAGGCAATTTCCTTGGCAGATTTCTACGTTTGATCGTTCACTGTACCCACAATTTCTATCCAATTATCAAAATTTCGGTCTCATTTTGTAGCTGTCAGTCTGTTGTTTACGCCAAATACAAATTTGTGGTACTTTTTACAAGACTACTAATTTTTATAAGGTTCCTTATATTTTTGGGGGCAGGTTATGGAAACTTTTTCCCTTTATGGCATTGATATGGCTTGACTTTTCAACCGATGTGCTATATTTTCGTGTTAATGATTAGATCAGCGTCTGAACTTTCCAAAAGGTATAAATTTGTGGCATTTCGCAAAAGTTTAAGGGCGGGTTCAGAGGTTGAAAGCCAAAAAGTCCCAATTTTTCACTCGTCAACTCCCCAAAATTTTAAATTGATTTTTCTCCCCTTAAACGTGCGAGTTTCGCGTTTTTACGTTTTAATTTTAAAGCTTAGCCCAAACTAGTGTTTTGATGGTCGGAACATGTTTTAGGCAAAATATCGAAAAATCGCTGTTTCTAGAGCACGTGCAGTTTTTGTGCAGATTTTCAGCTTTGATTGCTTACTGTGCCCGTAATTTTAATCCGATTGTTGAAATTTTGGTTTTATCTTATAGTTGCGTTTGTTAAGTTTGGGTGAAGTGCAAATATGTAGCGATTTGCATGAAAATACTAATTTTTATGACACTTAGGAGGCAGAGACATGTATTTGTCTAAAATACGTAAATTTCCTTGGCAGACCTCTGGCTTTAATCGTTCACTGTAGCCACAATTTCTATTCGATTTTCAAAATTTTGGTCTCATTTTGTAGCTGTTGGGCTGTTATTGACGTCAAATACAAATTTGTAGTACTTTTCACAAGAATACTAATTTTTATAAGGTTCCTTATATTTTTGGCGGCAGGTTATGGAAACTTTTTCCCTTCACGGCATTGCTATGGCTTGATTTTTCAACCGATGTGTTATATTTCGGTGTAAATGATTAGATCAGCGTCTGAGCTTTCCAAAAAATATAAATTTGTGGCAGTTCGCAAAAGTTTAAGGGCGGGTTTAATGGTTGAAACCAAAAAAATCCCAATTTTTCACCCGTCAACTCTCCAAAACATTAAATTGATTTTTCTCTCCTTAAACGTGCGAATTTCGCGTTTTTACGTTTTAATTTTAAAGCTTAGCCCAAACTAGTGTTTCGATGGTCGGAACATGTTTTAGGCAAAATATCGGAAAATTGCTGTTTCTAGAACACGTGCAGTTTTTGTGCAGATTTTCAGCTTTGATTGCTTACTGTGCCCGTAATTTTAATCCGATTGTTGAAATTTTGGTCTTAGCTTATAGTTGCGTTTGTTTAGTTTGCGTGAAGTGCAAATATGTAGCAATTCGCATGAAAATACTAATTTTCATGACGCTTAGGAGACAGAGACATGTATTTGTCTAAAATACGTAAATTTCCTTGTCAGACCTCTGGCTTTAATCGTTCACTGTAGCCACAATTTCTATTCGATTATCAAAATGTTGGTCTCGTTTTGTAGCTGGCAGTCTGTTGTTTACGAGAAATACAAATTTGTAGTACTTTTCACAATAATTTTAACTTTTATAAGGTTCCTTATATTTTTGGCGGCAGGTTACGGAAACTTTTTCCCTTTACGGCATTGCTGTGGCTTGAATTTTCAACCGATGTGCTATATTTTGGTGTTAATGAATAGATCAGCGTCTGAACTTTCCAAAAAGTATAAATTTGTGGCAGTTCGCAAAAGTTTACGGGCGGGTTTAGAGGTTGAAAGCCAAAAAAATCCCAATTTTTCACCCGTCAACTCCCCAAAACTTTAAATTGATTTTTCTCCCCTTAAACGTGCGAATTTCGCGTTTTTACGTTTTAATTTGAAAGCTTAGCCCAAACTAGTGTTTTGATGGTCGGAACATGTTTTAGGCAAAATTTCGAAAAATTGTTGTTTCTAGAACACGTGCAGTTTTTGTGCAGATTTTCAGCTTTGATTGCTTACTGTGCCCGTAATTTTAATCCGATTGTTGAAATTTTGGTCTTATCTTATAGTTGCGTTTGTTTAGTTTGCGTGAAGTGCAAATATGTAGCAATTTGCATGAAAATACTAATTTTTATGACGCTTAGGAGGCAGAGACAGGTGTTTGTCTAAAATACGTAAATTTCCTTGTCAGGCCTCTGGCTTTAGTCCTATGAATAAGTACTACAAGAAGCCCGATAAAGCACATATACAGTATGCATGAGTGAAGTAAATTCAAACGGAGGAAAAGTTGTATGACAAGGATAGCGTACATAAGAAGAAAAGAGACACAATATGGGCTACTAATGTCATGTTGGCGGTTTTACTGTGATAAGTGTCAGGTAACAATGTAAACAAATCGCGAAATCGAATCAAAACTAACGTTAATTTGGTGAATTTCGTGTGATTATGGCATCTTTAATTCGGGAAACATTCGAAAGTGGCAATGCGTGGTAGTCGTTTCAAATCGGCTTCAAATATCGGTGCTTTTAATTGAAAGTCAAAAAGAAATCGTGGAAAATAAAATGGTTTGTGAAGAAATGCGAAAAAATATTAACCGCGCGTTAGCGAAAACCCATATTTTAGATAAAACTAATAACGAAATTAATTAATTAACTTGTTTCTCATCTCGTGCCGTGAATTTTGTTAATTTAAATAAGCCTTGTACTTAATGGTTACGGTTTGGAATTGATGGTGCGATTTTTGTTTACGTTTCGGAATAAAATGTCAGACAATCTTGAGTGACATAATATCTTGGCCCTCTAAACGAATGGCGGCATCAAAAAAATCATTATCTTGAAAGGGTACAAAGTATTTATATTAATTAATTTTCGATTATTTTCTGTAATCCTTTTTTAGGAAAAAAATTCAAAAACTGATATTTATTTCAGGTTCACGACAAATAAATAGTATAACAAATTTAAATGCAAAACATTCAAAATTAAAAAAATTCCTTTTAAAGTTTATTGTATAATGATACTTCCCATATACATGTATTTCGATAACAAGTTGTTTTCTTCATCAGTGGTAAGGGTATGGAAAACTGAATCCATTTGTTCTTTATCCTTTGAGTATGAATAGCCGCCACTGATGAAGAAAACAACTTGTTTTCGAAATACATGTATATGGGAAGTATTGTTATACAATAAACCAAATAGCGTTTTTTAAAGGGAATTTTTTTCATTTAATTTTGTCATTCTAGGCACTAGGCTATATATATATATATATATATATATATATATATATATATATATATATATATATATATATATATATATATACATATATATATATATATACATATATATAAATATATATATATATATATATATATATATATATATATATACATATATATATATATATATATATATATATATATATATATATATATATATATATATATATATATATATATATATATATATATATATATATATATATATATATTAAAGTTGAACTCCAATTATCCGAATCCATTTTCGGCGTAATAAATATCTAAAAATACAGCGCAAGCGCGTGCGATAGGATAGTGTACAGGCAATGCCTATGTGCCATGAATATAGCAACGACGCGTTCACTATCCACCGTTCCTCTAACATGTGCTCCCTGCATTCCCGCCAGTCTGCCTTATCTGCTTTGCTGCTCTCATCTTAGTTGGTTAAGTTCACCCGCGCCTGCGCGCCAGAGTATCTACCCGCATTCGAGCATTCGACTGCTGCACGCGTTGACATTACGTTTAGCATCTTCTGCTGTCGTTCGTGTTGACATTGCGTTTAGCGTCTACTGCTGGATTTAGTGTCCGAAATGAGTACAAAACGTAAACGTCTTGTGCTTTCACTGAGTGATAAAGGGGAAATTGTCAATCAATTAAATCAAGATGTGCCTGGAAAATAACTTGCAGATAGATTTGGTCTCGGAGTTTTTTAAGTGCATTAGATAGTGAAGATGGATGTTCATCTAGGAAAGTGGTGAAAAAAGCTTAAAATGAACAGCTTGAAAACGTGGTTTACACGTGGTTCCTACGGCAACGTTTAATTAGACAAACGATGTCAGGTCAAATTTTATGTGAAAGAGCACTGATATTTAGTGAAAAATGGGCATGGTTCAGTTTAAAGCAAACCAAGGTTGGCTCCACAATTTTAAATTTAGGTATGGCATTTGGGAGTTAGATGAAGTGGGAGAAAAACTGTCTGCTGATCGTGAAGCTGCCAATAGCTTTCTGGAAACTTTTAAAAAGCAAACTAAAGACTACGATCCGGATCTTGTTTGCAACGCCAATGAAACTGGTTGAAATTAAAAGGCTTTGCCTAGGAGACCATTGGCATCTAAAAGAGAGGAAAGTTCTCTAGGACATAAGATCAGTGAGGAACGCGTCAACATTCTCGTTTGTGCTTACTCTACAGGCAACCATCGGCTACCTTTGCTACTGATTGGCAAAGCAAAGAAGCCAAGAGCTTTTAAAAATGTTAACGACTTGGCAGTGACTTACAAAAACCAAAAAAGTGCATGATTGGATTCGAGTTGAGAAAGGTTCTACTCATAATCGACAATGCGCCAACTCATCCGCCAGTTGAGCTTCTTGAGAGTGAGAATGGCGAGTTTAAATGCCTATTCCTCCCACCTAATGTTACTAGTCCACTGCAGCCTATGGATCAGGGTATCATTGAGTGCACCAAACGACACTACCGACGCCATTTTCTCCAAAAATTGTTACTGGACGAAGAGAAAAACGAAGAAATAGTTTTGCATTCATATACGAAAATATGGTGAATGAACGGCACATCAACAAAGGAACAACTAGAAGGCGAAAATCAAACTAATTACCAACAACAGCTGCCGTTGATGAACAAGAACACGGTCTGTCCATGGTAGAATTTGTTGACATTGCCAAAGAAATGACGGGCTGTTAAGAATGCGATGTTGATGATGTGGAGGAGTGGCTTCAATGTGATAAAGACGACCTATTATGATAGATGATGAAATTGCTGAGAGTCTCATGAACGAACGATAAGATGATACCAACGGTAACGCTAAAACCGGGGAAGAAACCAAAGATGAAAATGTTCCCACGCACGAAGAAGCGTTTATTTGTTTTGAAAACGCCTTAAAGTGGATGAAACGGCAACCGGAATGTGTCACAGTACAACTTTAAGCCATCAAGTGCCTGCGGAGCCTCACCTGTAATGTATATCGAAAATTTTTTCATTCATCCTGATCCAAATCGAGAAAGCAGGTGAACAGAACAAAGATCTATTAAAACAAACAAACGACACCCTCACATTCAACACTTTCAAAATTGGCGATTAGTAGTCGATTATCGTCAGCTAAATAAAAAATTAGTCAATGACAAATTTCCCCTAACCCGACTTGACGATATACTAGGTCACATAGGTAGAGCCAAATACTTCTCTACACTCGATATGACGAGCTCATTCCATCAAATAGAACTCGACCATGAATCACGGCCCATGATAGCATTTTCGTCCAGCAACGGACATTACCAATTCAAACGATTGCCTTTCGGGTTCAAAATATCCTCGAATAATTGTCAGCGCATGTTAACAATAGCTTTATCCGGATTAGATGCAAACGCATTCGTATATGTCGACGACACCATAGTCTTTGGTTGTTCCTTGAAACATCACAACCAAAACCTCATAGAAACTTTCGAACGACTCCGTATGTACAATCTAAAATTAAGCCCCCGAAGTGTAATTTTGTACAATCCAAAGTCGTTTACCTAGGACACCTAGTCACCAGCAAAGGCGTAACAGCCGATCCCACGAAATGCGCAGCTGTCACCAACTATCCAATTCCACAAAACGCAGATGACGTGAGACGTTTTGCCGCCCTCTGCAATTACTATAGACGATTTGTCCGAAATTTCGCACCCACTGCAAAACCTCTCAATGAGCTGCTCAAGAAAAACAAAAATTTTGACTGGACCGAAAAATGCCAAGTAGCTTTCCAATTTCTCAAAAACTCCATTACTTCCTCACAAATTCTACAATACCCCAACCTTGAAAAAGAATTTATACTAACAACGGACGCATCTGATTATGCGCTAGGTGCCGTTCTATCACAAGGCATCATTGGAGTAGATCTGCCGATATCCTATGCTAGCAGATCCCTAACATAACATAAAATCAATAAATGCTGCTGAAACCCAAACACTGAAAATTGAACACCAAAAACTGAAAATTGAAAACCAAAAACTGAAAAAAACCAAAAACTGAAAACCAAAAACCAAAAACTGAAAACCAAAAACCAAAAACCAAAAACCTAAAACGAAAAACCAAAAACCAAAAATCAAAAACCAAAAAACCAAAAAAAAAACCAAAAACCAAAAAACAAAAACCAAAAACCGAAAACCAAAAAACCAAAAACAAAAAACCAAAAACCAAACACCAAAAACCAAAAACCTAAAACCAAAAAAAAACAAATCCAAAAACCAAAAATCAAAAACCAAAACCCAAAAACCAAAAACCAAAAACCAAAAACATAAAAACCAAGAACCAAAAATCAAAAACCAAAAACCAAAAACATAAAAACCAAAAACCAAAAACCCAAAACCCAAAAAACAAAAACCAAAATAACAAAATTCAAAAACCAAATATAAAAAACTAAAAACCAAAAACTGCAAACCAAAAACTAAAAACCAAAAACTGAAAACCAAAAAACTAAAATCCAAAAACCCAAAATCAAAAACCAAAAACATAAAACCACAAAACCAAAAACTAAAAACCAAAACACCAAAAACCAAAAACCTAAAACCAAAAACCAAAAACCAAAACACCAAAAACCGAAAACCAAAAACCAAAAACCAAAAACCAAAAACCAAAAAACCAAAAACCGAAAACCGAAAACCAAAAACCAAAAACCAAAAACCAAAAAACCAAAAACCGAAAACCAAAAACCAAAAACCAAAACCCAAAAACCAAACACCAAAAACCAAAAACCCAAAACCCAAAAAACAAAAACCAAAAACCAAAAACCAAAAACCAAAAACCAAAAACCAAAAAAAAAACCAAAAAACAAAAACCAAAAACCGAAAACCAAAAAACCAAGAACAAAATAAAAAACCAAAAACCAAAAACCAAAACCCAAAAACTAAACCAAAAAACTAAAATCCAAAAACCCAAAATCAAAAACCAAAAACATAAAACCACAAAACCAAAAACTAAAAATAAAAAACCAAAAACCAAAAACCAAAAACCAAAAACCAAAAACCAAAACACCAAAAACCAAAAACCAAAAACCAAAAACCAAAAACCAAAAACCAAAAACCAAAAACCAAAAACCAAAAACCAAAAACCAAAAACCAAAAACCAAAAACCAAAAACCAAAAACCAAAAACCAAAAAACCAAAAACCAATAACCAAAAACCAAAAACCGAAAACCAAAAAACCAAAAATCAAAAACCAAAAACGGAAAACCAAAAACAAAAAACCAAAAACCAAAAACTAAAAACCAAAAACCAAAAAACCAAAAACCAAAAACAAAAAACCGAAAACCAAAAACGAAAAACCAAAAACTCAAAAACCAAAAACCAAAAACCAAAAACCAAAAACCAAAAACCAAAAACCAAAAACCAAAAACCAAAAACCAAAAACCAAAAACAAAAAACCAAAAACCAAAAACCAAAAACCAAAAACCAAAGAAACCAAAAACTAAAAACCAAAAACCAAAAACCAAAAACCAAAAACTAAAAAACCAAAAACCAAAAACCAAAAACCAAAAACCAAAAAACCAAAAACCAAAAACCAATAACCAAAAACCAAAAACCAAAAACCGAAAACCGAAAACCAAAAACCGAAAACCAAAAACCAAAAACCAAAAACCAAAAACCAAAAACCAAAAACCAAAAACCAAAAACCAAAAACCAAAAACCAAAAACCAAAAACCAAAAACCAAAAACCAAAAACCAAAAACCAAAAACCAAACACCAAAAACCAAAAACCAAAAACCAAAAACCAAAAACCAAAAACCAAAAACCAAAAACCAAAAACCAAAAACCAAAAACCAAAAACCCAAAAACCAAAAACCAAAAACCAAAAACCAAATACCAAAAACCAAAAACCAAAAACCAAAAACCAAAAACCAAAAACCAAAAACCAAAAACCAAAAACCAAAAACCAAAAAACAAAAAAACCAAAAACCAAAAACATAAAACCGAAAACCAAAAACCAAAAACCAAAAACCAAAAACCAAAAACCAAAAACCAAAAACCAAAAACCAAAAACCAAAAACCAAAAACCAAAAACCAAAAACCAAAAACCAAAAACCAAAAACCAAAAACCAAAAACCAAAAACCAAAAACCAAAAACCAAAAACCAAAAACTAAAAAACCAAAAACCAAAAACCAAAAACCAAAAACCAAAAAACAAAAACCAAAAACCGAAAACCAAAAAACCAAGAACAAAATAAAAAACCAAAAACCAAAAACCAAAACCCAAAAACTAAAAACCAAAAACTGAAAACCAAAAAACTAAAATCCAAAAACCCAAAATCAAAAACCAAAAACATAAAACCACAAAACCAAAAACTAAAAATAAAAAACCAAAAACCAAAAACCAAAAACCAAAAACCAAAACACCAAAAACCAAAAACCAAAAACCAAAAACCAAAAACCAAAAACCAAAAACCAAAAACCAAAAACCAAAAACCAAAAACCAAAAACCAAAAACCAAAAACCAAAAACCAAAAACCAAAAACCAAAAACCAAAAAACCAAAAACCAATAACCAAAAACCAAAAACCGAAAACCAAAAAACCAAAAATCAAAAACCAAAAACGGAAAACCAAAAACAAAAAACCAAAAACCAAAAACTAAAAACCAAAAACCAAAAACCAAAAACCAAAAACCAAAAAAACCAAAAACTAAAAACCAAAAACCAAAAACCAAAAACCAAAAACTAAAAAACCAAAAACCAAAAACCAAAAACCAAAAACCAAAAAACCAAAAACCAAAAACCAATAACCAAAAACCAAAAACCAAAAACCGAAAACCGAAAACCAAAAACCGAAAACCAAAAACCAAAAACCAAAAACCAAAAACCAAAAACCAAAAACCAAAAACCAAAAACCAAAAACCAAAAACCAAAAACCAAAAACCAAAAACCAAAAACCAAAAACCAAAAACAAAAAACCAAAAACCAAAAACCAAACACCAAAAACCAAAAACCAAATACCAAAAACCAAAAACCAAAAACCAAAAACCAAAAACCAAAAACCAAAAACCAAAAAACAAAAAAACCAAAAACCAAAAACATAAAACCGAAAACCAAAAACCAAAAACCAAAAACCAAAAACCCAAAAACCAAAAACCAAAAACCAAAAACCAAAAACCAAAAACCAAAAACCAAAAACCAAAAACCAAAAACCAAAAACCAAAAACCAAAAACCAAAAACCAAAAACGAAAAACCAAAAACAAAAAACCAAAAACCAAAAACTAAAAACCAAAAACCAAAAAACCAAAAACCAAAAACCAAAAACCAAAAACCAAAAACCAAAATCTAAAAACCAAAAACCAAAAACCAAAAACCAAAAAACCAAAAACCAATAACCAAAAACCAAAAACCAAAAACCAAAAACCGAAAACCGAAAACCAAAAACCGAAAACCAAAAACCAAAAACCAAAAACCAAAAACCAAAAACCAAAAACCAAAAACCAAAAACCAAAAACCAAAAACCAAAAACCAAAAACCAAAAACCAAAAACCAAAAACCAAAAACCAAAAACCAAAAACCAAAAACCAAAAACCAAACACCAAAAACCAAAAACCAAAAACCAAAAACCAAAAACCAAAAACCAAAAACAAAAAACCAAAAACCAAAAACCAAAAACCAAAAACCGAAAACCAAAAACCAAAAACCAAAAACCAAAAACCAAAAACCAAAAACCAAAAACAAAAGCCAAAAACCAAAAACCAAAAACCAAAAACCAAAAACCAAAAACCAAAAACCAAAAACCAAAAACCAAAAACCAAAAACCAAAAACCAAAAACCAAAAACCAAAAACCAAAAACCAAAATCCAAAAACCAAAAACCAAAAACCAAAAACCAAAAACCAAAAACCAAAAACCAAAAACCAAAAACCAAAAACCAAAAACCAAAAACCAAAAACCAAAAACAAAAAACCGAAAGCCAAAAAACAAAAAATCAAAAACCAAAAACGAAAAACCAAAAACAAAAAACCAAAAACCAAAAACTAAAAACCAAAAACCAAAAAACCAAAAACCAAAAACCAAAAACCAAAAACCAAAAACCGAAAGCCAAAAAACCAAAAATCAAAAACCAAAAACGAAAAACCAAAAACAAAAAACCAAAAACCAAAAACGAAAAACCAAAAACTAAAAAACCAAAAACCAAAAACCAAAAACCAAAAACCAAAAAACCAAAAACCAAAAACCAATAACCAAAAACCAAAAACCAAAAACCAAAAACCGAAAACCGAAAACCAAAAACCGAAAACCAAAAACCAAAAACCAAAAACCAAAAACCAAAAACCAAAAACCAAAAACCAAAAACCAAAAACCAAAAACCAAAAACCAAAAACCAAAAACCAAAAACCAAAAACCAAAAACCAAAAACCAAAAACCAAAAACCAAAAACCAAACACCAAAAACCAAAAACCAAAAACCAAAAACCAAAAACCAAAAACAAAAACCAAAAACCAAAAACCAAAAACCAAAAACCAAAAACCCAAAAACCAAAAACCAAAAACCAAAAACCAAATACCAAAAACCAAAAACCAAAAACCAAAAACCAAAAACCAAAAACCAAAAACCAAAAACCAAAAAACAAAAAAACCAAAAACCAAAAACCAAAAACCAAAAACCAAAAACCAAAAACCAAAAACCAAAAACCGAAAGCCAAAAAACCAAAAATCAAAAACCAAAAACGAAAAACCAAAAACAAAAAACCAAAAACCAAAAACTAAAAACCAAAAACCAAAAAACCAAAAACCAAAAACCAAAAACCAAAAACCAAAAACCAAAAACTAAAAACCAAAAACCAAAAACCAAAAACCAAAAACCAAAAAACCAAAAAACCAAAAACCAATAACCAAAAACCAAAAACCAAAAACCAAAAACCGAAAACCGAAAACCGAAAACCAAAAACCAAAAACCAAAAACCAAAAACCAAAAACCAAAAACCAAAAACCAAAAACCAAAAACCAAAAACCAAAAACCAAAAACCAAAAACCAAAAACCAAAAACCGAAAGCCAAAAAACCAAAAATCAAAAACCAAAAACGAAAAACCAAAAACAAAAAACCAAAAACCAAAAACTAAAAACCAAAAACCAAAAAACCAAAAACCAAAAACCAAAAACCAAAAACCAAAAACCAAAAACTAAAAACCAAAAACCAAAAACCAAAAACCAAAAACCAAAAAACCAAAAAACCAAAAACCAATAACCAAAAACCAAAAACCAAAAACCAAAAACCAAAAACCAAAAACCAAAAACCAAAAACCAAAAACCAAAAACCGAAAGCCAAAAAACCAAAAATCAAAAACCAAAAACGAAAAACCAAAAACAAAAAACCAAAAACCAAAAACTAAAAACCAAAAACCAAAAAACCAAAAACCAAAAACCAAAAACCAAAAACCAAAAACCAAAAACTAAAAACCAAAAACCAAAAACCAAAAACCAAAAACCAAAAAACCAAAAAACCAAAAACCAATAACCAAAAACCAAAAACCAAAAACCAAAAACCGAAAACCGAAAACCGAAAACCAAAAACCAAAAACCAAAAACCAAAAACCAAAAACCAAAAACCAAAAACCAAAAACCAAAAACCAAAAACCAAACACCAAAAACCAAAAACCAAAAACCAAACACCAAAAACCAAAAACCAAAAACCAAAAACCAAAAACCAAAAACCAAAAACCAAAAACCGAAAACCAAAAACCAAAAACCAAAAACCAAAAACCAAAAACCAAAAACCAAAAACCGAAAACCGAAAACCGAAAACCAAAAACTAAAAACCAAAAACCAAAAACCAAAAACCAAAAACCAAAAACCCAAAAACCAAAAACCAAAAACCAAAAACCAAAAACCAAAAACCAAAAACCAAAAACCAAAAACCAAAAACCAAAAACCAATAACCAAAAACCAAAAACCAAAAACCAAAAACCAAAAACCAAAAACCAAAAACCAAAAACCAAAAACCGAAAACCGAAAACCGAAAACCAAAAACTAAAAACCAAAAACCAAAAACCAAAAACCAAAAACCAAAAACCCAAAAACCAAAAACCAAAAACCAAAAACCAAAAACCAAAAACCAAAAACCAAAAACCAAAAACCAAAAACCAAAAACCAAAAACCAAAAACCAAAAACCAAAAACCAAAAACCAAAAACCAAAAACCAAAAACCAAAAACCGAAAGCCAAAAAACCAAAAATCAAAAACCAAAAACGAAAAACCAAAAACAAAAAACCAAAAACCAAAAACTAAAAACCAAAAACCAAAAAACCAAAAACCAAAAACCAAAAACCAAAAACCAAAAACCAAAAACTAAAAACCAAAAACCAAAAACCAAAAACCAAAAACCAAAAAACCAAAAAACCAAAAACCAATAACCAAAAACCAAAAACCAAAAACCAAAAACCGAAAACCGAAAACCGAAAACCAAAAACCAAAAACCAAAAACCAAAAACCAAAAACCAAAAACCAAAAACCAAAAACCAAAAACCAAAAACCAAACACCAAAAACCAAAAACCAAAAACCAAACACCAAAAACCAAAAACCAAAAACCAAAAACCAAAAACCAAAAACCAAAAACCAAAAACCGAAAACCAAAAACCAAAAACCAAAAAACCAAAAACCAAAAACCAAAAACCAAAAACCAAAAACCAAAAACAAAAACCAAAAACCAAAAACCAAAAACCAAAAACCAAAAACCAAAAACCAAAAACCAAAAACCAAAAACCAAAAACCAAAAACCAAAAACCAAAAACCAAAAACCAAAAACCAAAAACCAAAAACCAAAAACCAAAAACCAAAAACCAAAAACCAAAAACCAAAAACCAAAAACCAAAAACCAAAAACCAAAAACCAAAAACCAAAAACCAAAAACCAAAAACCAAAAACCAAAAACCAAAAACCAAAAACCAAAAACCAAAAACCAAAAACCAAAAACCAAAAACCAAAAACCAAAAACCAAAAACCAAAAACCAAAAACCAAAAACCAAAAACCGATAACCAAAAACCAAAAACCAAAAACAAAAAACCAAAAACCAAAAACCAAAAACCAAAAACCAAAAACCAAAAACCAAAAACCAAAAACCAAAAACAAAAACCAAAAACCAAAAACCAAAAACCAAAAACCAAAAACCAAAAACCAAAAACCAAAAACCAAAAACCAAAAACCAAAAACCAAAAACCAAAAACCAAAAACCAAAAACCCAAAAACCAAAAACCAAAAACCAAAAACCAAAAACCAAAAACCAAAAACCAAAAACCAAAAACCAAAAACCAAAAACCAAAAACCAAAAACCAAAAACCAAAAACCAAAAACCAAAAACCAAAAACCAAAAACCAAAAACCAAAAACCAAAAACCAAAAAACCATAAACCAATAACCAAAAACCAAAAACCAAAAACCGAAAACCAAAAACCGAAAACCAAAAACCAAAAACCAAAAACCAAAAACCAAAAACCAAAAACCAAAAACCAAAAACCAAAAACCAAAAACCAAAAACCAAAAACCAAAAACCAAAAACCAAAAACCAAAAACCAAAAACCAAAAACCAAAAACCAAAAACCAAAAACCAAAAACCAAAAACCAAAAACCAAAAACCAAAAACCAAAAACCAAAAACCAAAAACCAAAAACCAAAAACAAAAAACCAAAAACCAAAAACCAAACACCAAAAACCAAAAACCAAAAACCAAAAACCAAAAACCAAAAACCATAAACCAATAACCAAAAACCAAAAACCAAAAACCGAAAACCAAAAACCGAAAACCAAAAACCAAAAACCAAAAACCAAAAACCAAAAACCAAAAACCAAAAACCAAAAACCAAAAACCAAAAACCAAAAACCAAAAACCAAAAACCAAAAACCAAAAACCAAAAACCAAAAACCAAAAACCAAAAACCAAAAACCAAAAACCAAAAACCAAAAAACAAAAACCAAAAACCAAAAACCAAAAACCAAAAACCAAAAACAAAAACCAAAAACCAAAAACCAAAAACCAAAAACCAAAAACCAAAAACCAAAAACCAAAAACCAAAAACCAAAAACCAAAAACCAAAAACCAAAAACCAAAAACCAAAAACCAAAAACCAAAAACCAAAAACCGAAAACCGAAAACCAAAAACCGAAAACCAAAAACCAAAAACCAAAAACCAAAAACCAAAAACCAAAAACCAAAAACCGAAAACCGAAAACCAAAAACCGAAAACCAAAAACCAAAAACCAAAAACCAAAAACCAAAAACCAAAAACCAAAAACCGAAAACCAAAAACCAAAAACCAAAAACAAAAAACCAAAAACCAAAAACCAAAAACCAAAAACCAAAAACCAAAAACCAAAAACCAAAAACCAAAAACCAAAAACCAAAAACCAAAAACCAAAAACCAAAAACCAAAAAACCATAAACCAATAACCAAAAACCAAAAACCAAAAACCGAAAACCAAAAACCGAAAACCAAAAACCAAAAACCAAAAACCAAAAACCAAAAACCAAAAACAAAAAACCAAAAACCAAAAACCAAAAACCAAAAACCAAAAACCAAAAACCAAAAACCAAAAACCAAAAACCAAAAACCAAAAACCAAAAACCAAAAACCAAAAACCAAAAACCAAAAACCAAAAACCAAAAACCAAAAACCAAAAACCAAAAACCAAAAACCAAAAACCAAAAAACCAAAAACCAAAAAACAAAAACCAAAAACCAAAAACCAAAAACCAAAAACCAAAAACCAAAAACCAAAAACCAAAAACCAAAAACCAAAAACCAAAAACCAAAAACCAAAAACCAAAAACCAAAAACCAAAAAACCAAAAACCAATAACCAAAAACAAAAACTAAACACCAAAAACCAAAAACCAAAAAACCAAAAACCAATAACCAAAAACCAAAAACCAAAAACCAAAAACCAAAAACCAAAAACCAAAAACCAAAAACCAAAAACCAAAAACCAAAAACCAAAAACCAAAAACCAAAAACCAAAAACCAAAAACCAAAAACCAAAAACCAAAAACCAAAAACCAAAAACCAAAAACCAAAAACCAAAAACCAAAAACCAAAAACCAAAAACCAAAAACCAAAAACCAAAAAACCATAAACCAATAACCAAAAACCAAAAACCAAAAACCGAAAACCAAAAACCGAAAACCAAAAACCAAAAACCAAAAACCAAAAACCAAAAACCAAAAACCAAAAACCAAAAACCAAAAACCAAAAACCAAAAACCAAAAACCAAAAACCAAAAACCAAAAACCAAAAACCAAAAACCAAAAACCAAAAACCAAAAACCAAAAACCAAAAACCAAAAACCAAAAACCAAAAACCAAAAACCAAAAACCAAAAACCAAAAACCAAAAACCAAAAACCAAAAACCAAAAACCAAAAACCAAAAACCAAAAACCAAAAACCAAAAACCAAAAACCAAAAACCAAAAACCAAAAACCAAAAACCAAAAACCAAAAACCAAAAACCAAAAACCAAAAACCAAAAACCAAAAACCAAAAACCAAAAACCAAAAACCAAAAACCAAAAACCAAAAACCAAAAACCAAAAACCAAAAACCAAAAACCAAAAACCAAAAACCAAAAACCAAAAACCAAAAACCAAAAAACCAAAAACCAATAACCAAAAACCAAAAACTAAACACCAAAAACCAAAAACCAAAAAACCAAAAACCAATAACCAAAAACCAAAAACCAAAAACCAAAAACCAAAAACCGAAAACCGAAAACCAAAAACCAAAAACCAAAACCAAAAACCAAAAACCAAAAACCAAAAACCAAAAACCAAAAACCAAAAACCAAAAACCAAAAACCAAAAACCAAAAACCAAAAACCAAAAACCAAAAACCAAAAACCAAAAACCAAAAACCAAAAACCAAAAACCAAAAAACCAAAAACCAATAACCAAAAACCAAAAACCAAAAACCGAAAACCAAAAACCGAAAACCAAAAACCAAAAACCAAAAACCAAAAACCAAAAACCAAAAACCAAAAACCAAAAACCAAAAACCAAAAACCAAAAACCAAAAACCAAAAACCAAAAACCAAAAACCAAAAACCAAAAACCCAAAAACCAAAAACCAAAAACCAAAAACCAAAAACCAAAAACCAAAAACCAAAAACCAAAAACCAAAAACCAAAAACCAAAAACCAAAAACCAAAAACCAAAAACCAAAAACCAAAAACCAAAAACCAAAAACCAAAAACCAAAAACCAAAAACCAAAAACCAAAAACCAAAAACCAAAAACCAAAAACCAAAAACCAAAAACCAAAAACCAAAAACCAAAAACCAAAAACCAAAAACCAAAAACCAAAAACCAAAAACCAAAAACCAAAAACCAAAAACCAAAAACCAAAAACCAAAAACCAAAAACCAAAAACCAAAAAACAAAAAACCAAAAACCAAAAACCAAAAACCAAAAACCAAAAAAACCAAAAACTAAAAACCAAAAACCAAAAACCAAAAACCAAAAACTAAAAAACCAAAAACCAAAAACCAAAAACCAAAAACCAAAAACAAAAAACCAAAAACCAAAAACCAAAAACCCAAAAACCAAAAACCAAAAACCAAAAACCAAAAACCAAAAAACAAAAAAACCAAAAACCAAAAACATAAAACCGAAAACCAAAAACCAAAAACCAAAAACCAAAAACCAAAAACCAAAAACCAAAAACCAAAAACCAAAAACCAAAAACCAAAAACCAAAAACCAAAAACCAAAAACCAAAAACCAAAAACCAAAAACCAAAAACCGAAAACCGAAAACCAAAAACCGAAAACCAAAAACCAAAAACCAAAAACCAAAAACCAAAAACCAAAAACCAAAAACCAAAAACCAAAAACCAAAAACCAAAAACCAAAAACCAAAAACCAAAAACCAAAAACCAAACACCAAAAACCAAAAACCAAAAACCAAAAACCAAAAACCAAAAACCAAAAACCAAAAACCAAAAACCAAAAACCAAAAACCAAAAAACAAAAAAACCAAAAACCAAAAACATAAAACCGAAAACCAAAAACCAAAAACCAAAAACCAAAAACCCAAAAACCAAAAACCAAAAACCAAAAACCAAAAACCAAAAACCAAAAACCAAAAAACAAAAACCAAAAACCAAAAACCAAAAACCAAAAACCAAAAACCAAAAACCAAAAACCAAAAACCAAAAACCAAAAACCAAAAACCAAAAACCAAAAACCGAAAACCAAAAAACCAAAAATCAAAAACCAAAAACGAAAAACCAAAAACAAAAAACCAAAAACCAAAAACTAAAAACCAAAAACCAAAAAACCAAAAACCAAAAACCAAAAACCAAAAACCAAAAACCAAAAACCAAAATCTAAAAACCAAAAACCAAAAACCAAAAACCAAAAACCAAAAAACCAAAAACCAATAACCAAAAACCAAAAACCAAAAACCAAAAACCGAAAACCGAAAACCAAAAACCGAAAACCAAAAACCAAAAACCAAAAACCAAAAACCAAAAACCAAAAACCAAAAACCAAAAACCAAAAACCAAAAACCAAAAACCAAAAACCAAAAACCAAAAACCAAAAACCGAAAACCAAAAACCAAAAACCAAAAACCAAAAACCAAAAACCAAAAACCAAAAACCAAAAACCAAAAACCAAAAACAAAAAACCAAAAACCAAAAACCAAAAACCAAAAACCAAAAACCGAAAACCAAAAACCAAAAACCAAAAACCAAAAACCAAAAACCAAAAACCAAAAACAAAAGCCAAAAACCAAAAACCAAAAACCAAAAACCAAAAACCAAAAACCAAAAACCAAAAACCAAAAACCAAAAACCAAAAACCAAAAACCAAAAACCAAAAACCAAAAACCAAAATCCAAAAACCAAAAACCAAAAACCAAAAACCAAAAACCAAAAACCAAAAACCAAAAACCAAAAACCAAAAACCAAAAACCAAAAACCAAAAACCAAAAACCAAAAACCAAAAACCAAAAACCAAAAACCAAAAACCAAAAACCAAAAACCAAAAACCAAAAACCAAAAACCAAAAACCAAAAACCAAAAACTAAAAAACCAAAAACCAAAAACCAAAAACCAAAAACCAAAAAACCAAAAACCAAAAACCAATAACCAAAAACCAAAAACCAAAAACCAAAAACCGAAAACCGAAAACCAAAAACCGAAAACCAAAAACCAAAAACCAAAAACCAAAAACCAAAAACCAAAAACCAAAAACCAAAAACCAAAAACCAAAAACCAAAAACCAAAAACCAAAAACCAAAAACCAAAAACCAAAAACCAAAAACCAAAAACCAAAAACCAAACACCAAAAACCAAAAACCAAAAACCAAAAACCAAAAACCAAAAACCAAAAACCAAAAACCAAAAACCAAAAACCAAAAACCAAAAACCCAAAAACCAAAAACCAAAAACCAAAAACCAAATACCAAAAACCAAAAACCAAAAACCAAAAACCAAAAACCAAAAACCAAAAACCAAAAACCAAAAAACAAAAAAACCAAAAACCAAAAACATAAAACCGAAAACCAAAAACCAAAAACCAAAAACCAAAAACCCAAAAACCAAAAACCAAAAACCAAAAACCAAAAACCAAAAACCAAAAACCAAAAACCAAAAACCAAAAACCAAAAACCAAAAACCAAAAACCAAAAACCAAAAACCAAAAACCAAAAACCAAAAACCGAAAGCCAAAAAACCAAAAATCAAAAACCAAAAACGAAAAACCAAAAACAAAAAACCAAAAACCAAAAACTAAAAACCAAAAACCAAAAAACCAAAAACCAAAAACCAAAAACCAAAAACCAAAAACCAAAAACTAAAAACCAAAAACCAAAAACCAAAAACCAAAAACCAAAAAACCAAAAAACCAAAAACCAATAACCAAAAACCAAAAACCAAAAACCAAAAACCGAAAACCGAAAACCGAAAACCAAAAACCAAAAACCAAAAACCAAAAACCAAAAACCAAAAACCAAAAACCAAAAACCAAAAACCAAAAACCAAAAACCAAAAACCAAAAACCAAAAACCAAAAACCAAAAACCAAACACCAAAAACCAAAAACCAAAAACCAAACACCAAAAACCAAAAACCAAAAACCAAAAACCAAAAACCAAAAACCAAAAACCGAAAACCAAAAACCAAAAACCAAAAACCAAAAACCAAAAACCAAAAACCAAAAACCAAAAACAAAAACCAAAAACCAAAAACCAAAAACCAAAAACCAAAAACCAAAAACCAAAAACCAAAAACCAAAAACCAAAAACCAAAAACCAAAAACCAAAAACCAAAAACCAAAAACCAAAAACCAAAAACCAAAAACCAAAAACCAAAAACCAAAAACCAAAAACCAAAAACCAAAAACCAAAAACCAAAAACCAAAAACCAAAAACCAAAAACCAAAAACCAAAAACCAAAAACCAAAAACCAAAAACCAAAAACCAAAAACCAAAAACCAAAAACCAAAACCAAAAACCAAAAACCAAAAACCAAAAACCAAAAACCAAAAACCAAAAACCAAAAACCAAAAACCAAAAACCAAAAACCAAAAACCAAAAACCAAAAACCAAAAACCAAAAACCAAAAACCAAAAACCAAAAACCAAAAACCAAAAACCAAAAACCAAAAACCAAAAACCAAAAACCAAAAACCAAAAACCAAAAACCAAAAACCAAAAACCAAAAACCGAAAACCAAAAACCAAAAACCAAAAAACAAAAACCAAAAACCAAAAACCAAAAACCAAAAACCAAAAACCAAAAACCAAAAACCAAAAACCAAAAACCAAAAACCAAAAACCAAAAACCAAAAACCAAAAACCAAAAACCAAAAACCAAAAACCAAAAACCAAAAACCAAAAACCAAAAACCAAAAACCAAAAACCAAAAACCAAAAACCAAAAACCAAAAACCAAAAACCAAAAACCAAAAACCAAAAACCAAAAACCAAAAACCAAAAACCAAAAACCAAAAACCAAAAACCAAAAACCAAAAACCAAAAACCAAAAACCAAAAACCGAAAACCAAAAACCAAAAACCAAAAACAAAAAACCAAAAACCAAAAACCAAAAACCAAAAACCAAAAACCAAAAACCAAAAACCAAAAACCAAAAACCAAAAACCAAAAACCAAAAACCAAAAACCAAAAACCAAAAACCAAAAACCAAAAACCAAAAACCAAAAACCAAAAACCAAAAACCAAAAACCAAAAACCAAAAACCAAAAAACCAAAAACCAATAACCAAAAACCAAAAACTAAAAACCAAAAACCAAAAACCAAAAAACCAAAAACCAATAACCAAAAACCAAAAACCAAAAACCAAAAACCAAAAACCGAAAACCGAAAACCAAAAACCAAAAACCAAAAACCAAAAACCAAAAACCAAAAACCAAAAACCAAAAACCAAAAACCAAAAACCAAAAACCAAAAACCAAAAACCAAAAACCAAAAACCAAAAACCAAAAACCAAAAACCAAAAACCAAAAACCAAAAACCAAAAAACCATAAACCAATAACCAAAAACCAAAAACCAAAAACCGAAAACCAAAAACCGAAAACCAAAAACCAAAAACCGAAAACCAAAAACCGAAAACCAAAAACCAAAAACCAAAAACCAAAAACCAAAAACCAAAAACCAAAAACCAAAAACCAAAAACCAAAAACCAAAAACCAAAAACCAAAAACCAAAAACCAAAAACCAAAAACCAAAAACCAAAAACCAAAAACCAAAAACCAAAAACCAAAAACCAAAAACCAAAAACCAAAAACCAAAAACCAAAAACCAAAAACCAAAAACCAAAAACCAAAAACCAAAAACCAAAAACCAAAAACCAAAAAACCATAAACCAATAACCAAAAACCAAAAACCAAAAACCGAAAACCAAAAACCGAAAACCAAAAACCAAAAACCAAAAACCAAAAACCAAAAACCAAAAACCAAAAACCAAAAACCAAAAACCAAAAACCAAAAACCAAAAACCAAAAACCAAAAACCAAAAACCAAAAACCAAAAACCAAAAACCAAAAACCAAAAACCAAAAACCAAAAACCAAAAACCAAAAACCAAAAACCAAAAACCAAAAACCAAAAACCAAAAACCAAAAACCAAAAACCAAAAACCAAAAACCAAAAACCAAAAACCAAAAACCAAAAACCAAAAACCAAAAACCAAAAACCAAAAACCAAAAACCAAAAACCAAAAACCAAAAACCAAAAACCAAAAAACAAAAACCAAAAACCAAAAACCAAAAACCAAAAACCAAAAACCAAAAACCAAAAACCAAAAACCAAAAACCAAAAACCAAAAACCAAAAACCAAAAACCAAAAACCAAAAAACCAAAAACCAATAACCAAAAACCAAAAACTAAACACCAAAAACCAAAAACCAAAAAACCAAAAACCAATAACCAAAAACCAAAAAACAAAAACCAAAAACCGAAAACCGAAAACCAAAAACCAAAAACCAAAAACCAAAAACCAAAAACCAAAAACCAAAAACCAAAAACCAAAAACCAAAAACCAAAAACCAAAAACCAAAAACCAAAAACCAAAAACCAAAAACCAAAAACCAAAAACCAAAAACCAAAAACCAAAAACCAAAAACCATAAAACCATAAACCAATAACCAAAAACCAAAAACCAAAAACCGAAAACCAAAAACCGAAAACCAAAAACCAAAAACCAAAAACCAAAAACCAAAAACCAAAAACCAAAAACCAAAAACCAAAAACCAAAAACCAAAAACCAAAAACCCAAAAACCAAAAACCAAAAACCAAAAACCAAAACCAAAAACCAAAAACCAAAAACCAAAAACCAAAAACCAAAAACCAAAAACCAAAAACCAAAAACCAAAAACCAAAAACCAAAAACCAAAAACCAAAAACCAAAAACCAAAAACCAAAAACCAAAAACCAAAAACCAAAAACCAAAAACCAAAAACCAAAAACCAAAAACCAAAAACCAAAAACCAAAAACCAAAAACCAAAAACCAAAAACCAAAAACCAAAAACCAAAAACCAAAAACCAAAAACCAAAAACCAAAAACCAAAAACCAAAAACCAAAAACCAAAAACCAACAACCAAAAACCAAAAACCAAAAACCAAAAACCAAAAACCAAAAACCAAAAACCAAAAACCAAAAAACCAAAAACCAAAAACCAAAAACCAAAAACCAAAAACCAAAAACCAAAAACCAAAAACCAAAAACCAAAAACCAAAAACCAAAAACCAAAAACCAAAAACCAAAAACCAAAAACCAAAAACCAAAAACCAAAAACCAAAAACCAAAAACCAAAAACCAAAAACCAAAAACCAAAAACCAAAAACCAAAAACCAAAAACCAAAAACCAGAAACCAAAAACCAAAAACCAAAAACCAAAAACCAAAAACCAATAAACCAAAAACCAAAAACCAAAAACCAAAAACCAAAAACCAAAAACCAAAAACCAAAAACCAAAAACCAAAAAACCAAAATCCAAAAACCAAAAACCAAAAACCAAAAACCAAAAACCAAAAACCAAAAACCAAAAACCAAAAACCAAAAACCAAAAACCAAAAACCAAAAACCAAAAACCAAAAACCAAAAACCAAAAACCAAAAAACCAAAAACCAAAAACCAAAAACCAAAAACCAAAAACCAAAAACCAAAAACCAAAAACCCAAAAACCAAAAACCAAAAACCAAAAACCAAAAACCAAAAACCAAAAACCAAAAACCAAAAACCAAAAACCAAAAACCAAAAACCAAAAACCAAAAACCAAAAACCAAAAACCAAAAACCAAAAACCAAAAACCAGAAACCAAAAACCAAAAACCGAAAACCAAAAACCAAAAACCAAAAAACCAAAAACCAAAATCAAAAACCAAAAACCAAAAACCAAAAACCAAAAACCAAAAACCAAAAACCAAAAACCAAAAACCAAAAACCAAAAACCAAAAACCAAAAACCAAAAACCAAAAACCAAAACCAAAAACCAAAAACCAAAAACCAAAACCCAAAAACCAAAAAACCAAAAACCAAAAAACCCAAAACCAAAAACCAAAAACCAAAAACCAAAAACCAAAAACCAAAAACCAAAAACCAAAAACCAAAAACCAAAAACCAAAAACCAAAAACCAAAAACCAAAAACCAAAAACCAAAAACCAAAAACCAAAAACCAAAAACCAAAAACCAAAAACCAAAAACCGAAAATCAAAAACCGAAAACCAAAAACCGAAAACCAAAAACCAAAAACCAAAAACCAAAAACCAAAAACCAAAAACCAAAAACCAAAAACCAAAAACCGAAAACCAAAAACCGAAAACCAAAAACCGGAACCAAAACCCGGAACCAAAAACCAAAAACCAAAAACCAAAAACCAAAAAACCAAAAACCAAAAAACCCAAAACCAAAAACCAAAAACCAAAAACCAAAAACCAAAAACCAAAAACCAAAAACCAAAAACCAAAAACCAAAAACCAAAAACCAAAAACCAAAAACCAAAAACCAAAAACCAAAAACCAAAAACCAAAAACCAAAAACCAAAAACCAAAAACCAAAAACCAAAAACCGAAAACCAAAAACCGAAAACCAAAAACCGGAACCAAAACCCGGAACCAAAAACCAAAAAACCAAAAACCATAAACCAAATACCAAAAACCAAAAACCAAAAACCAAAAACCAAAAACCAAAAACCAAAAACCAAAAACCAAAAACCAAAAAACCAAAAACCAAAAAACCCAAAACCAAAAACCAAAAACCAAAAACCAAAAACCAAAAACCAAAAACCAAAAACCAAAAACCAAAAACCAAAAACCAAAAACCAAAAACCAAAAACCAAAAACCAAAAACCAAAAACCAAAAACCAAAAACCAAAAACCAAAAACCAAAAACCAAAAACCAAAAACCAAAAACCAAAAACCAAAAACCACAAACCAAAAACCAAAAACCAAAAACCAAAAACCAAAAACCAAAAACCAAAAACCAAAAACCAAAAACCAAAAACCGAAAATCAAAAACCGAAAACCAAAAACCGAAAACCAAAAACCAAAAACCAAAAACCAAAAACCAAAAACCAAAAACCAAAAACCAAAAACCAAAAACCAAAAACCAAAAACCAAAAACCAAAAACCAAAAACCAAAACCCAAAAACCAAAAACCAAAAACCAAAAACCAAAAACCAAAAACCAAAAACCAAAAACCAAAAACCAAAAACCAAAACCAAAAACCAAAAACCAAAAACCAAAAACCAAAAACCAAAAACCAAAAACCAAAAACCAAAAACCGAAAACCAAAAACCAAAAACCAAAAACCAAAAAACCAAAAACCAAAAAACCAAAAACCAAAAACCAAAAACCAAAAACCAAAAACCAAAAACCAAAAACCAAAAACCAAAAACCAAAAACCGAAAACCAAAAACCAAGAAGCAAAACCCAAAAACCGAAAACCAAAAACCGAAAACCAAAAACCACAAACCAAAAACCAAAAAACCAAAAACCAAAAAACCAAAAACCAAAAAACCAAAAACCAAAAACCAAAAACCAAAAACCAAAAACCAAAAAACAAAAACCAAAAACCAAAAACCAAAAACCAAAAACCCAAAAACCAAAAACCAAAAACCAAAAACCAAAAACCAAAAACCAAAAACCAAAAACCAAAAACCAAAAACCAAAAACCAAAAACCAAAAACCAAAAACCAAAAACCAAAAACCGAAAACCAAAAACCAAAAACCAAAAACAAAAAACCAAAAACCAAAAACCAAAAACCAAAAACCAAAAACCAAAAACCAAAAACCAAAAACCAAAAACCAAAAACCAAAAACCAAAAACCAAAAACCAAAAACCAAAAACCAAAAACCAAAAACCAAAAACCAAAAACCAAAAACCAAAAACCAAAAACCAAAAACCAAAAACCAAAAACCAAAAAACCAAAAACCAATAACCAAAAACCAAAAACTAAAAACCAAAAACCAAAAACCAAAAAACCAAAAACCAATAACCAAAAACCAAAAACCAAAAACCAAAAACCAAAAACCGAAAACCGAAAACCAAAAACCAAAAACCAAAAACCAAAAACCAAAAACCAAAAACCAAAAACCAAAAACCAAAAACCAAAAACCAAAAACCAAAAACCAAAAACCAAAAACCAAAAACCAAAAACCAAAAACCAAAAACCAAAAACCAAAAACCAAAAAACCATAAACCAATAACCAAAAACCAAAAACCAAAAACCGAAAACCAAAAACCGAAAACCAAAAACCAAAAACCAAAAACCAAAAACCAAAAACCAAAAACCAAAAACCAAAAACCAAAAACCAAAAACCAAAAACCAAAAACCAAAAACCAAAAACCAAAAACCAAAAACCAAAAACCAAAAACCAAAAACCAAAAACCAAAAACCAAAAACCAAAAACCAAAAACCAAAAACCAAAAACCAAAAACCAAAAACCAAAAACCAAAAACCAAAAACCAAAAACCAAAAAACCATAAACCAATAACCAAAAACCAAAAACCAAAAACCGAAAACCAAAAACCGAAAACCAAAAACCAAAAACCAAAAACCAAAAACCAAAAACCAAAAACCAAAAACCAAAAACCAAAAACCAAAAACCAAAAACCAAAAACCAAAAACCAAAAACCCAAAAACCAAAAACCAAAAACCAAAAACCAAAAACCAAAAACCAAAAACCAAAAACCAAAAACCAAAAACCAAAAACCAAAAACCAAAAACCAAAAACCAAAAACCAAAAACCAAAAACCAAAAACCAAAAACCAAAAACCAAAAACCAAAAACCAAAAACCAAAAACCAAAAACCAAAAACCAAAAACCAAAAACCAAAAACCAAAAACCAAAAACCAAAAACCAAAAAACAAAAACCAAAAACCAAAAACCAAAAACCAAAAACCAAAAACCAAAAACCAAAAACCAAAAACCAAAAACCAAAAACCAAAAACCAAAAACCAAAAACCAAAAACCAAAAAACCAAAAACCAATAACCAAAAACCAAAAACTAAACACCAAAAACCAAAAACCAAAAAACCAAAAACCAATAACCAAAAACCAAAAAACAAAAACCAAAAACCAAAAACCGAAAACCGAAAACCAAAAACCAAAAACCAAAAACCAAAAACCAAAAACCAAAAACCAAAAACCAAAAACCAAAAACCAAAAACCAAAAACCAAAAACCAAAAACCAAAAACCAAAAACCAAAAACCAAAAACCAAAAACCAAAAACCAAAAACCAAAAACCAAAAACCATAAAACCATAAACCAATAACCAAAAACCAAAAACCAAAAACCGAAAACCAAAAACCGAAAACCAAAAACCAAAAACCAAAAACCAAAAACCAAAAACCAAAAACCAAAAACCAAAAACCAAAAACCAAAAACCAAAAACCAAAAACCCAAAAACCAAAAACCAAAAACCAAAAACCAAAACCAAAAACCAAAAACCAAAAACCAAAAACCAAAAACCAAAAACCAAAAACCAAAAACCAAAAACCAAAAACCAAAAACCAAAAACCAAAAACCAAAAACCAAAAACCAAAAACCAAAAACCAAAAACCAAAAACCAAAAACCAAAAACCAAAAACCAAAAACCAAAAACCAAAAACCAAAAACCAAAAACCAAAAACCAAAAACCAAAAACCAAAAACCAAAAACCAAAAACCAAAAACCAAAAACCAAAAACCAAAAACCAAAAACCAAAAACCAAAAACCAAAAACCAAAAACCAAAAACCAAAAACCAAAAACCAAAAACCAAAAACCAAAAACCAAAAACCAAAAACCAAAAACCAAAAAACCAAAAACCAAAAACCAAAAACCAAAAACCAAAAACCAAAAACCAAAAACCAAAAACCAAAAACCAAAAACCAAAAACCAAAAACCAAAAACCAAAAACCAAAAACCAAAAACCAAAAACCAAAAACCAAAAACCAAAAACCAAAAACCAAAAACCAAAAACCAAAAACCAAAAACCAAAAACCAAAAACCAAAAACCAAAAACCAAAAACCAAAAACCAAAAACCAAAAACCAAAAACCAAAAACCAAAAAACCAAAAACCAAAAACCAAAAACCAAAAACCAAAAACCAAAAACCAAAAACCAAAAACCAAAAACCAAAAAACCAAAATCCAAAAACCAAAAACCAAAAACCAAAAACCAAAAACCAAAAACCAAAAACCAAAAACCAAAAACCAAAAACCAAAAACCAAAAACCAAAAACCAAAAACCAAAAACCAAAAAACCAAAAACCAAAAACCAAAAACCAAAAACCAAAAACCAAAAACCAAAAACCAAAAACCCAAAAACCAAAAACCAAAAACCAAAAACCAAAAACCAAAAACCAAAAACCAAAAACCAAAAACCAAAAACCAAAAACCAAAAACCAAAAACCAAAAACCAAAAACCAAAAACCAAAAACCAAAAACCAAAAACCAAAAACCAGAAACCAAAAACCAAAAACCGAAAACCAAAAACCAAAAACCAAAAAACCAAAAACCAAAATCAAAAACCAAAAACCAAAAACCAAAAACCAAAAACCAAAAACCAAAAACCAAAAACCAAAAACCAAAAACCAAAAACCAAAAACCAAAAACCAAAAACCAAAACCAAAAACCAAAAACCAAAAACCAAAACCCAAAAACCAAAAAACCAAAAACCAAAAAACCCAAAACCAAAAACCAAAAACCAAAAACCAAAAACCAAAAACCAAAAACCAAAAACCAAAAACCAAAAACCAAAAACCAAAAACCAAAAACCAAAAACCAAAAACCAAAAACCAAAAACCAAAAACCAAAAACCAAAAACCAAAAACCAAAAACCAAAAACCGAAAATCAAAAACCGAAAACCAAAAACCGAAAACCAAAAACCAAAAACCAAAAACCAAAAACCAAAAACCAAAAACCAAAAACCAAAAACCGAAAACCAAAAACCGAAAACCAAAAACCGGAACCAAAACCCGGAACCAAAAACCAAAAACCAAAAACCAAAAACCAAAAACCAAAAAACCAAAAACCAAAAAACCCAAAACCAAAAACCAAAAACCAAAAACCAAAAACCAAAAACCAAAAACCAAAAACCAAAAACCAAAAACCAAAAACCAAAAACCAAAAACCAAAAACCAAAAACCAAAAACCAAAAACCAAAAACCAAAAACCAAAAACCAAAAACCAAAAACCAAAAACCGAAAACCAAAAACCGAAAACCAAAAACCGGAACCAAAACCCGGAACCAAAAACCAAAAAACCAAAAACCATAAACCAAATACCAAAAACCAAAAACCAAAAACCAAAAACCAAAAACCAAAAACCAAAAACCAAAAACCAAAAACCAAAAAACCAAAAACCAAAAAACCCAAAACCAAAAACCAAAAACCAAAAAACCCAAAAACCAAAAACCAAAAACCAAAAACCAAAAACCAAAAACCAAAAACCAAAAAACCAAAAACCAAAAACCAAAAACCAAAAACCAAAAAACCAAAAACCAAAAACCAAAAACCAAAAACCAAAAACCAAAAACCAAAAACCAAAAACCAAAAACCAAAAACCAAAAACCAAAAACCAAAAACCAAAAACCAAAACCAAAACCAAAAACCAAAAACCAAAAACCAAAAATCCAAAAACCGAAAACCAAAAACCGAAAACCAAAAACCAAAAACCAAAAACCAACAAAAAACCAAAAACCAAAAACCAAAAACCAAAAACCAAAAACCAAAAACCAAAAACCAAAAACCAAAAACCAAAACCAAAAACCAAAAACCAAAACCAAAAACCAAAAACCAAAAACCAAAAACCAAAAACCAAAACCAAAAACCAAAAACCAAAAACCAAAAACCAAAAACCAAAAACCAAAAACCAAAAACCAAAAACCAAAAACCAAAAACCAAAACCAAAAACCAAAAACCAAAACCAAAAACCAAAAACCAAAAACCAAAAAACCAAAAACCAAAAAACCAAAAACCAAAAACCAAAAACCAAAAACCAAAAACCAAAAACCAAAAACCAAAAACCAAAAAACCAAAAACCGAAAACCAAAAACCAAGAAGCAAAACCCAAAAACCGAAAACCAAAAACCAAAAACCAAAAACCAAAACCAAAAACCAAAAAACCAAAAACCAAAAACCAAAAACCAAAAAACCAAAAACCAAAAACCAAAAACCAAAAACCAAAAACCCAAAAACCAAAAACCAAAAACCAAAAACCAAAAACCAAAAACCAAAAACCAAACCAAAAACCAAAAACCAAAACCAAAAACCAAAAACCAAAAACCAAAAACCAAAAACCAAAAACCAAAAACCAAAAACCAAAAACCAAAAAACCAAAAAACCAAAAACCAAAAACCAAAAAACCAAAAACCAAAAACCAAAAACCAAAAACCAAAAACCAAAAACCAAAAACCAAAAACCAAAAACCAAAAACAAAAACCAAAAACCAAAAACCAAAAACCAAAAACCCAAAACCAAAAACCAAAAACCAAAAAACCAAAAACCAAAACCAAAAACCAAAAACCAAAAAACCAAAAACCAAAAACCAAAAACCAAAAACCAAAAACCAAAAACCAAAAACCAAAAACCAAAAACCAAAAACCAAAAACCAAAAACCAAAAACCAAAAACCAAAAACCAAAAACCAAAAACCAAAAACCAAAAACCAAAAACCAAAAAACCAAAAACCAAAAACCAAAAACCAAAAACCAAAAACCAAAAACCAAAAACCAAAAACCAAAAACCAAAAACCAAAAACCAAAAACCAAAAACCAAAAACCAAAAACCAAAAACCAAAAACCAAACCAAAAACCAAAAACCAAAAACCAAAAACCAAAAAACCAAAAACCAAAAACCAAAAACCAAAAACCAAAAACCAAAAACCAAAAACCAAAAACCAAAAACCAAAAACCAAAAACCAAAAACCAAAAACCAAAAACCAAAAACCAAAAACCAAAAACCAAAAACCAAAAACCAAAAACCAAAAACCAAAAACCAAAAACCAAAAACCAAAAACCAAAACCCAAAACCAAAAACCAAAAACCAAAAACCAAAAACCAAAAACCAAAAACCAAAAACCAAAAACCAAAAACCAAAACCAAAAACCAAAAACAAAACCAAAAACCAAAAACCAAAAACCAAAAACCAAAAACCAAAAACCAAAAACCAAAAACCAAAAAACCAAAACCAAAAACCAAAAACCAAAAACCAAAAACCAAAACCAAAAACCAAAAACCAAAAACCAAAAACCAAAAACCAAAAACCAAAAACCAAAAACCAAAAACCAAAAACCAAAAACCAAAAACCAAAAAACCAAAAAACCAAAAACCAAAAACCAAAAACCAAAAACCAAAAACCAAAAACCAAAAACCAAAAACCAAAAACCAAAAAACCAAAAACCAAAAACCAAAACCAAAAACCAAAAACCAAAAACCAAAAACCAAAAACCAAAAACCAAAAACCAAAAACCAAAAACCAAAAACCAAAAACCAAAAACCAAAAACCAAAAAACCAAAAACCAAAAACCAAAAACCAAAAACCAAAAACCAAAAACCAAAAAACCAAAAACCAAAAACCAAAAACCAAAAACCAAAAACCAAAAACCAAAAAAACCAAAAACCAAAAACCAAAAACCAAAAACCAAAAACCAAAACCAAAAACCAAAAAACCAAAACCAAAAACCAAAAACCAAAAACCAAAAACCAAAAACCAAAAACCAAAAACCAAAAACCAAAAACCAAAAACCAAAACCAAAAACCAAAAACCAAAAACCAAAAATTCAATAAAACAAAAACCAAAAACCAAAAACCAACCAAAAACCAAAAACCAAAAACCAAAAACCAAAAACCAAAAACCAAAAACCAAAAACCAAAAACCAAAAACCAAAAACCAAAAACCAAAAACCAAAAACCAAAAACCAAAAACCAAAACCAAAAACCAAAAACCAAAAACCAAAAACCAAAAACCAAAAACCAAAAACCAAAAACCAAAAACCAAAAACCAAAAACCAAAAACCAAAAACCAAAAACCAAAAACCAAAAACCAAAAACCAAAAACCAAAACCAAAACCAAAAACCAAAAACCAAAAACCAAAAACCAAAAACCAAAAACCAAAAACCAAAAACCAAAAACCAAAAACCAAAAAACCAAAAACCAAAAACCAAAAACCAAAAACCAAAAACCAAAAACCAAAAACCAAAAACCAAAAACCAAAAACCAAAAACCAAAAACCAAAAACCAAAAACCAAAAACCAAAAACCAAAAACCAAAAACCAAAAACCAAAAACCAAAAACCAAAAACCAAAAACCAAAAACCAAAAACCAAAAACCAAAAACCAAAAACCAAAAACCAAAAACCAAAAACCAAAAACCAAAAAACCAAAAAACCAAAAACCAAAAACCAAAAACCAAAAACCAAAAACCAAAAACCAAAAACCAAAAACCAAAAACCAAAACCAAAAACCAAAAACCAAAAACCAAAAACCAAAAACCAAAAACCAAAAACCAAAAACCAAAAACCAAAAAACCAAAAACCAAAAACCAAAAACCAAAAACCAAAAACCAAAAACCAAAACCAAAAACCAAAAACCAAAAACCAAAAACCAAAAACCAAAAACCAAAAACCAAAAACCAAAAACCAAAAACCAAAAACCAAAAACCAAAAACCAAAAACAAAACCAAAAACCAAAAACCAAAAAACCAAAAACCAAAAACCAAAAACCAAAAAACCAAAAACCAAAAACCAAAAACCAAAAACAAAAAACCAAAAACCAAAAACCAAAAACCAAAAACCAAAAACCAAAAACCAAAAACCAAAAACCAAAAACCAAAAACCAAAAACCAAAAACCAAAAACCAAAAAACCAAAACCAAAAACCAAAAACCAAAAACCAAAAACCAAAAACCAAAAACCAAAAACCAAAAACCAAAAACCAAAAACCAAAAACCAAAAACCAAAAACCAAAAACCAAAAACCAAAAAACCAAAAACCAAAAACCAAAAACCAAAAACCAAAAACCAAAAACCAAAAACCAAAAACCAAAAACCAAAAACCAAAAACCAAAAACCAAAAACCAAAAACCAAAAACCAAAAACCAAAAACCAAAAACCAAAAACCAAAAACCAAAAACCAAAAACCAAAAACCAAAAACCAAAAACCAAAAACCAAAAACCAAAAACCAAAAACCAAAAACCAAAAACCAAAAACCAAAAACCAAAAACCAAAAACCAAAAACCAAAAACCAAAACCAAAAACCAAAAAACCAAAAACCAAAAACCAAAAACCAAAAACCAAAAACCAAAAACCAAAAACCAAAAACCAAAAACCAAAAACCAAAAACCAAAAACAAAAACCAAAAACCAAAAACCAAAAACCAAAAACCAAAAACCAAAAACCAAAAACCAAAAACCAAAAACCAAAAACCAAAAACCAAAAACCAAAAACCAAAAACCAAAAACCAAAAACCAAAAACCAAAAACCAAAAACCAAAAACCAAAAAACCAAAAACCAAAAACCAAAAACCAAAAACCAAAAACCAAAAACCAAAAACCAAAAACCAAAAACCAAAAAACCAAAAACCAAAAACCAAAAACCAAAAACCAAAAAACCAAAAACCGAAAAACCAAAAACCAAAAAACCAAAAACCAAAAACCAAAAACCAAAAACCAAAAACCAAAAAAAACCAAAAAACCAAAAACCAAAAACCAAAAACCAAAAACCGAAAAACCAAAAACCGAAAAACCAAAAACCAAAAACCAAAAACCAAAAACCAAAAAACCAAAAACCAAAAACCAAAAACCAAAAAACCAAAAACCAAAAACCAAAAACCAAAAACCAAAAACCAAAAACCAAAAACCAAAAACCAAAAACCAAAAACCAAAAACCAAAAACCAAAAACCAAAAACCAAAAACCAAAAACCAAAAACCAAAAACCAAAAACCAAAAACCAAAAACCAAAAACCAAAAACCAAAAACCAAAAACCAAAAACCAAAAACCAAAAACCAAAAACCAAAAACCAAAAACCAAAAACCAAAAACCAAAAACCAAAAACCAAAAACCAAAAACCAAAAACCAAAAACCAAAAACCAAAAACCAAAAACCAAAAACCAAAAACCAAAACCAAAAACCAAAAACCAAAAACCAAAAACCAAAAACCAAAAACCAAAAACCAAAAACCAAAAACCAAAAACCAAAAAACCAAAAACCAAAAACCAAAACCACCAAAAACCAAAAACCAAAAACCAAAAACCAAAAACCAAAAACCAAAAACCAAAAACCAAAAACCAAAAACCAAAAACCAAAAACCAAAAACAAAAAACCAAAAACCAAAAACCAAAAACCAAAACCAAAAACCAAAACCAAAACCAAAAACAAACCAAAAACCAAAAACCAAAAAACCAAAAACCAAAAACCAAAAACCAAAAACCAAAAACCAAAAACCAAAAACCAAAAAACCAAAAACCAAAAACCAAAAACCAAAAACCAAAAACCAAAAACCAAAAAACCAAAAACCAAAAACCAAAAACCAAAAACCAAAAAACCAAAAACCAAAAACCAAAAACCAAAAACCAAAACCAAAAACCAAAAAACCAAAACCAAAAACCAAAAACCAAAAAACCAAAAACCAAAAACCAAAAACCAAAAACCAAAAACCAAAAACCAAAAACCAAAAACCAAAAAACCAAAAACCAAAAACCAAAAACCAAAAACCAAAAACCAAAAACCAAAAACCAAAAACCAAAAACCAAAAACCAAAAACCAAAAACCAAAAAACCAAAAACCAAAAAACCAAAAACCAAAAACCAAAAACCAAAACCAAAAACCAAAAACCAAAAACCAAAAACCAAAAACCAAAAACCAAAAACCAAAAACCAAAAACCAAAAACCAAAAACCAAAAACCAAAAACCAAAAACCAAAAACCAAAAACCAAAAACCAAAAACCAAAAACCAAAAACCAAAAACCAAAAACCAAAAACCAAAAACCAAAAACCAAAAAACCAAAAACCAAAAACCAAAAACCAAAAACCAAAAACCAAAAAACCAAAAAACCAAAAACCAAAAACCAAAAACCAAAAAACCAAAAACCAAAAACCAAAAACCAAAAACCAAAAACCAAAAACCAAAAACCAAAAACCAAAAACCAAAAACCAAAAAACCAAAAACCAAAAACCAAAAACCAAAAACCAAAAACCAAAAACCAAAAAACCAAAAACCAAAAACCAAAAACCAAAAACCAAAAACCAAAAAACCAAAAACCAAAAACGAAAAACCAAAAACCAAAAACCAAAAACCAAAAACCAAAAACCAAAAACCAAAAACCAAAAACCAAAAACCAAAAACCAAAAACCAAAAACCAAAAACCGAAAACCAAAAACCGAAAACCAAAAACCAAAAACCAAAAACCAAAAACCAAAAACCAAAAACCAAAAAACCAAAAACCAAAAACCAAAAACCAAAAAACCAAAAAACCAAAAACCAAAACCAAAAACCAGAAAACCAAAAACCGAAAACCAAAAACCAAAAACCAAAAACCAAAAAACCAAAAACCAAAAACCAAAAACCAAAAACCAAAAACCAAAAACCAAAAACCAAAAACCAAAAACCAAAAAACCAAAAACCAAAAACCAAAAACCAAAAACCAAAAAAACCAAAAACCAAAAAACCAAAAACCAAAAACCAAAAACCAAAAACCAAAAACCAAAAACCAAAAAACCAAAAACCAAAAACCAAAAACCAAAAACCC